>JAACNH010000554.1:0-31784 GCA_019447015.1 Hymenochirus boettgeri
CCTTATAGCAGGGACTGTAATAATATGAAGGGTATAAATGGGGAATATTCACTCTGTATACACTATAGAGAATCCTAGTCCTTATAGCAGGGACTGTAATAATATGACATTTATATGATAATTTAGACAAAATTAAAATCAATAAAGCCCCAGGACAAGATGAAATACATCCTTAGTTGTTTTATCAATACCACTGTTCCTTGTGTTTCAGATTGATTTTTGTATGAACGTGTTAGTAGTAACCAGCATGAATTTAGGAGAAATAGATCATGTCAGACTAACTTGCTTGGTGTTTATGAAGAGGTGAGCAATGTTTTAGATTTGGGCATAAGCCCAGTATATACTGGACTATACTGGACTGCACTGGACTATACTGGACTATACTGGACTATATTGGACTATACTGGACTATACTGGACTATACTGGACTATATTGGACTATATTGGACTATACTGGACTATACTGGACTATACTGGACTATATTGGACTATACTGGACTATATTGGACTATACTGGACTATATTGGACTTTACTGGACTATACTGGACTATATTGGACTATACTGGACTATATTGGACTATACTGGACTATACTGGACTATACTGGACTATACTGGACTATAGGAAATACAGTAAGGGTGGGCTACAGTAAGGGTGAATTACAGGAAGGGGGGATGGGGATACAGTAGGATAGTAGAATACAGTAACGGTGGGATATCAGTAAGGGTGGGATACAGTAAGGTGGGCTACAGTAAGGGTGGGAAACAGTAAGGATAGAATACAGTAAGGGTGGGATACAGTAAGGGTGGGATCAGTAAGGATAGAATACAGTAAGGATAGAATACATGTAAGGGGGGCTACAGTTAGGGTGGGATACAGTAAGGGTGGGATACAGTAAGGATAGAATACAGTAAGGATAGAATACCAGTAAGGGTGGGATACAGTAAGGATAGAATACAGTAGGGTGGGAAACAGTAAGGTGGGATACAAGTAAGGGTGTGGAAACAGTAAGCTAGAATACAGTAAGGATAGAATACAGTAAGGGTTGAGATACAGTAATGGTGGAATACAGTAAGGGTGGGATACTAGTAAGGTTAGAATACAGTAAGGGTGGGTATACAGTAAGGATAGAATACAGTAAGGGTGGGATACAGTAAGTGTGGCGATACCGTAAGGGTGGGATACAAGTAAGATAGAATACCGTAAGGGTGGGATACAGTAAGGATAGAATACAGTAAGGGTGGGATACAGAAGGGTGGGATACAGTAAGGATAGAATACAAGTAAGGGTTGGGATACAGTAAGGGTTGGCGAACAGGTAAGGGTGGAATACAGTAAGGGTGGGATACAGTAAGGATAGAATACAGTAAGGGTGGGCTGCAGTAAGGATTAGAATACAGTTAATGTGGGATACAGTAAGGATAGAAACAGGAAGGATAGATTCAGTAAGGGGGTGGGATACAGTAAGGGTGGGATACAGTAAGGATAGAATACAGTAAGGATGGGATACAGTAAGGATAGAATACAGTAACGGGGGATACAGTAACAGTGGGATACAGTAATGATAGAATACAGTAAGGGTGGGATACAGTAGGATGGGGGATACAGAAGGATACAAGACAGAAACAGTGGGAACAGTAATGAGTGGGATACAGTAAGGGTGTGATACAGTAACGGTGGGATACAGTAACAGTGGGATACAGTAATGGTGGGATGACAGTAAGGGGGGATTACAGTAAGGGTGGGATACATTAAGGGTGGGATACAGTAACGGGTGGGAGACAGTAATGGTGGGATACAGTAAGGGTGGGATACAGTAATGGTGGGATACAGTAATGGTGGGATGATACAGAACGGTGGGATACAGTAATGGTGGGATACAGTAAGGGTGTGATACAGTAAGGATAGAACAGGTAACGGTGGGATTACAGTAAAGGTGGGATACAGTAACGGTGGGAACAGTAACGGTTGGGTACAGTAAAGGTGGGATTACAGTATTGGTGGGATACAGTAAAGGTGGGATACAGTAACAGTGGGATACAGTAACGGTGGATACAGTAAGTGTGGGATACAGTAAGGGTGGGATACATTAGGGGTGGGATACAGTAATGGTGGATACAGTAAGGTGGGAGGGATACCGGGATACAGTACGGTGGGATACAGAACGGTTGTGGGATACAAGTAACGGTGGCGAGACCCAGACACGGTTGGAGGGATACGTAAGGGTGGGATACATTAGTGGTGGGCGGGATACAGTAATGGTGGGATCAGTATTTGGTGGAATACCGTAAAGGTGGGATACACGTAACGGTGTGGGATAGGATTACAGGTAACGGTGGGATACAGTAACGGTTGGATCAAAGTAAGCGGTGGGGAACAGTGACGGGTTGGGATACAGTAAGGGTGAGATACAGTAAGGGTGGGATACAGTAAGGGTGGGATACAGTACCTTATGGATGGGATACAGTTAAGGGTGGGAGGGTTAAAGGTAACGGTGGGATACAGTAACGGTGGGATACAGTAACGGTGGGAGACAGTAACGGTTGGAACAGTAAGGGTGGGTAACATTAGGGGTGGGATACAGTAATGGTGGATAACAGTAAGGGTGGGATATACAGTAACGGTGGGATACGTAATGGTGGATACAGTAACAGGGGATACAGTAAGGGTGGGGATACAGTAGTGGTGGAATACGGTAAAGGGGGGACAGCACAGTAACGGTGGGATACAGAAGGTTGGAATGGGGGATTACAGTAATGGGTGGAATACAGTAAAGGTGGGAGACAGTAACGGTGGGATACAAGTAACGGTGGGTATACAGGTGGGATAACAGTAACAGTGGGATACAGTTCAAAGGGTGGGATACAGTATTGGTGGAATACAGTAAAGGGGGATACAGTTAAGGTGGGGATACAGTAACGGTGGGATACAGTAACAGTGGAATACAGAAAGGTGGGATACAGTAACGATGGGATACAGTTAAAGGTGGGATACAGTAAGGTTGGTGGCGGGATACAGTAACAGTGGAATACAGTAAGGGTGGGATACAGATAAGGGTGGGATGTGGGAGAACAGTAAAGGTGGGATACACAGTAACGGTGGGATACAGTAACGGTGGAATACAGTATTGGTGGAATACAGTAAGGTGTGGGATACAGTAACGGTGGGATACAGTAAGGGTGGGATTTACAGTATTGGGGATACAGTAAGGGTGGGATACAGTAAGGGGTGGGATACAGTAAGGATAGAATACAGTAAGGATAGAATACAGTAAGTGTGGAACAGTAAGGGTTGAGGAATACCAGTAAGGGTGGGATACAGTAAGGATTAGAATACAGTAAGGATAGAATACAGTAAGGGTGGGATACCAGAAGGTGGGATACAGTAGGGGGCAATACAGAGTAAGGGGGATACAGTAACGGTGGGATACAGTAACGGTGGGAGACAGTAATTGTGGGATACAGTAAGGGTGGGATACATTAGGGGTGGGATACAGTAATGGTGGTATACAGTAAGGGTGGGATACAGTATTGGTGGAATACAGTAAAGGTGGGATACAGTAACGGTGGGATGGATACAGTTAACGGTGGGATACAGAACAGTGGGGGAATCAGTAAGGTGGGATACAGTACGTGGGTTTGGGATACAGTAAAGGGGGATACAAAACGGTGGGAGACATAACAGTGGAACAGGAACGGTGGATACGTAAGGGTGGATACAGTAAGGTGGGAGTGGGATACATTAGGGGTGGGAGTACAGAACGGGGGGGTGTGGATGACAGTAACGGTGGGAACAGTAAGGGTGGGATACATAGGGTGGGAACAGTAATGGTGGGATACAGTAAGGTGGGATACAGACAGGGTGGGTGGGAACGTAACGGTGGGGTGGGATACAGTAACGGTGGGATGACTAGTAACGGTGGAGGACAGGAACGGTTGGATACAGTAGTAAGGGGGGATACATTAGGGGTGGGATACAGTAATGGTGGGATACAGTAAGGGTGGGATACAGTAACGGTGGGATACAGTAAGGGTGGAATACAGTAACGGTGGGATACAGTAATGGTGGGATACAGTAACGGTGGGGAGACAGTAATTGTGGGATACAGTAAGGGTGGGATACATTAGGGGTGGGGATACAGGTAATGGTGGGATACAGTAAGGGTGGGATAACAGTATTGGTGGATTGGAATACAGTAAAGGTGGGATACAGTACCGGTGGGATACAGTAAAGGTGGGATACAGTAACAGTGGGATACAGTAAAGGTGGATACAGTACGGTGATACAGAAAGGTGGGATACAATAACGGTGGGATACAGTACAGTGGGATACAGTAACGGTGGGATACAGTAAGTGTGGATACAGTAAGGGTGGGAGACATTAGGGGTGGGATACAGCAACGGTGGGAAGTTAACGGTTGGATACAGTAAGGGTTGGGATACATTAGGGGTGGGATACAGTAATGGTGGGATACAGTAAGGGTGGGATACAGTAGGGTGGGATACAGTAACGGTGGGATTACAGTAACGGTGGGATACAGTAACGGTGGGAGACAGTACGGTTGGATACACCCCCCCCAGCTAAGGGGCCGCCGAGCGACATTAGGGGTGGGATTCAGTAATGGTGTGGGATACATAAGGGTGGGATACAGTAACGGTGCGGTGGGGATACAGTAATGGTGGGTTACAGTAACGGTGGGAGACAGTAATGGTGGGATACAGTAAGGGTGGGATACATTAGGGGTGGGATACAGTAAGGGTGGGATACATTAGGAGGGGGATAATAATGGGGGATACAGTAAGGGGGGAACAGTAACGGTGGTGAGGGAACCAGTAAGGGTGGGATAAAGTAACGGTGGGGATACCTGTAACGGTGTGGATACAGTAACGGTGGGAGACAGAACGGTTTTTGGATCGGATACAAAGTAAGGTGGGAACATTTAGGGGTGGGATACAGTAATGGTGGGATACAGTAAGGGTGGGATACAGTAACGGTGGGATTACAGTTAATGGTGGGATACAGTAACGGTGGGAGACAGTAATTGTGGGATACAGTAAGGGTGGGATACATTAGGGGTGGGATACAGTAATGGTGGGATACAGTAAGGGTGGGATACAGTAATTTGGTGGAAATACAGTAGAAGGTGGGAGTACAGTAACGGGATCAGTAACGGTTGGGATACAGTAACAGTGGGATACAGTAAGGGTGGGATACAGTATGGTGGAATACAGTAAAGGTGGGATACAGTAATGGTGGGATACAGTAACGAGGGGATACAGTAGACGTGGATAAGTAATGGTGGGATAACAGTAAGGGGTGGGATACAGTGTAAAGGGGGGATTACAGGATACACGGTGGGATGACAGTAACAGGTTTGGACAGAAGCGGTGGATAAAGTGGATCAGTAATGGTGGGATACAGTAGGGTGGGATACAGAACGTGGATATAAGGGTGGGATACAAGTAAAGGTGGGGAGACCGTAGGATTGTGGATAGCGATAAGGGTGGGATACATAGGGGTGGATACCAGTAATGGTGGGATACAGTTAAGGTGGATACAGTAGGGTGGGAATACAGTAATAGGTGGATACAAGAACGGTGGGAGACAGTAATCGGTGGATACAGTAAGTGGCCCAATAGGCAGTGTACAGTAAGGTGGGATACAGAAGCTGGACGGTTGTGGATTACAGAAAGGTGGGATGGTACAGTACGCGGGTGGGGGAAAGTAACGTCTGGTTGGGATACAGTGAACAGTGGAATACATAAGGGGTGATCCAGTAAGCGTGGGATAAGTAAGTGTGGGATACAGTAAACGTGGTGGGTTTACAGTAACGTGGAACGGTGGAATACAGTGGGGAACAGTAAGGGTGGATTACAGTAATGGGAGGGTACAGTACGGTGGATACAGGGTACAGTAGGGTGTCGGATACAGGATATGGTGGGATACAGTAACGGTGGGATACAGTAAGGGTGGGATACAGTAAGGTGGGATACAGTATTGGTGGAATACAGTAAGGTGGGATACAGTAACGGTGGGATACAGTAAGGATGAAAGTACAGTATAGGTGGAATACAGTAAGGGTGGGATACAGTAAGGGTGGGATACAGTAAGGGTGGAGACAGTAAGGGTGGGATACAGTAAGGGATACAGTAGGATACAGTAAGGGTGGGATACAGTAAGGATAGAATACAGTAAGTAGGAGTGGTGGGATAAGTACAGTGTGGGATAACAGAAGGGTGTCGAATACAGTAAGGGTGGATACAGTAAGGGGGGGATACAGTAAGGATAGAATACAGTACGGGTGGTGGGATACAGTAAGGATAGAATACAGTAAGGGTGGGATACAGTAAGGGTGGGATACAGTAAGGGTGGAATACAGTAAGGGTGGGATACGTAACGGTGGGATACAGTAAAGGTAGGATACAGTAACAGTGGGATACAGTAAGGGTGGGATACAGTTAAGGATAGAATACAGTAAGGGTGGGATACAGTAGGGTGGGATACAGTAAGGGTGGGATACAGTAAGGGTGGGATACAGAGTAACGTGGCGTACAGTAAGGGGAGGATACCAGTAGGAAGAATACTACTGTAAGGGTGGGATACAGTAAGGGTGGGATACAGTAAGGGTGGGATACATTAACGGTGGGATACAGAAATTTGCCATCGCCAGCATGAAAGTTTATTTGATGAATTCATTATCCATTAACAATTTATTCATTAAATCCATTTATAAGGTAAATACCATCCTTATCCACTATTCCTACTCTCACAATATCTGTAATTATATTGCTGAACGGAGCTGCCATATTGACTAGTTTGCAGTCCTGACTATATTGGACTAATAACATAGTGCTGTGAAATATGGTATCTGATTAAATTACATTCCCTAATGTTAAACTATAGGGGGGTTCAGACAGGGTCCATTTTCTAATGATGAATTCTGGGTAGGGACCTCACACATTACCAAACATTAAGGGTTATTCAATAAAAGTTCTTATCGTTAAAAATGGTGCTAATTTTGCCCCAACCAATCAGATGTTAGCTTTCAAATGTTAAATAACATCTGATTGGTTAGCACCATTTCTAACGATAAGAAGTTTTATTAAATCTCCCTGTAAAGGTTCCTCTGTGCTGCATGAATGGACATGGCGGAGATTTGACACATTCCTGATCCCAACCAGCATGTGGCACTTTCTAGGTATTGACATTGCCCTGGGACTGTCTCTAGCTTCTCCTCTGTGGACTTACATAGTAACTAACATTACAAGATTAATTACTCCTCAGTGACTTCTAATATCCTCATAATTTACAGTTGGGGGTGCATTATCCACTATATAACTAATATCCTTATAATTTACAGTTGGGGTGCATTATCTTACTATATAAATAATATCCTTATAATTTACAGGTGGGGGCCATCTCGATAATAAAACTAATATCTGATAAATTTACAGTTGTGGTGCATTATCTACTATATAAACTAATATCCTTATATATTTACAGTTGGGGTGCATTATCTACTATATAACAAATATCCTTATAATTTTACAGTTGGGGTGCCGCATTCTATACTATATAAACTAAATATCCTTTAATTTACGTTGGGGGTGGCATTATACACTATATAACTAAATATCCTATAAGTTACAGTTGGGGTGCCTTATCTACTAATTTGGGTTTTTAAATACTAATATCCTTATAATTTACAGTTGGGTGCATTATCTACTATATAAAAACATATCCTTATAAATTTACAGTTGGGGGTGCATTATCCACTATAAATAATATCCTGTTATAATTTACAGTTGGGGTTGCTTATCTACTATATAACTAATTATCCTTATAATTTACAGTTGGGGGTGCATTATCCACTATATTAACAAAATCCCTTATAATTACAGTTGGGGTGCATTATCTACTATATAAAACTATACCTTATAGTTACAGTTGGGGTTGAATATCTACTATATAAACTAATATCCTTTTATAATTACAGTTGGGGTGCATTATTCTACTTAGAACTAAGATCCTTATAATTACGTTGGGGTGCATTATTACTATATAACTAATATCCTTTATAATTACAGTTGGGGGTGCATGATCAGGATAGAACTAATATCCTTATAATTTACAGTTGCGGGGGTGCTATTCTCCCTATATAAACTAATATCCTTATATTTACAGTTGGGGGTGGCATTATCCATATTTCATCTAATATCTCTTGATAATTTACAGTTCGGGGTGCAATCCACTTATATAACGAATATCCTTATAATTTACAGGGTTGGGGTTGCATAGCCACTATATAAAACTAATATCCTTATAATTTAAAGTTGGGGTGCATATCCCGATATAACTAATAGCCTTATAATTTTACAGTTGGGGCGCATTTCCACTATATAACTAAATCCTTATAATTTACAGTTGGGGTGCATTATCTTACTATATAACTAATATCCTTATTAATTACAGGTTGGGGTTGCAATTATCTTACTATATAATCTAATATCCTTATAATTTACAGTGGGGTGACTTATCTAATATATAACTATATCCTTATAATCTACAGTTGGGGGTGCATTATCCACTATATAACTAATATCCTTATATTAAAGTTGGGGGGCATTATTCTACTATATAACTAATAGCCTTATAATTACAGTTGGGGTGCATACCACCGTGATATAAACTAATATCCTTATACTTTACAGTTGGGGGTTGCCATTATCCACTATATAACAAATATCCTTATAATTTACAAGTTGGGGTTGCATTATTACTATATAAATACTACTATCCTTCGAATTACAGTTGTGGTGCATGTCCACTATTAAACAAAATATCCTTATAATTTAAAGTTGGGGTTGCATTATCCCACTATATAACAAATATCATTATAATTTACAGTTGGGGGTTGCATTACCACTATATAACAACCCTATCCTTATAATTACAGTTGGGGTTGAATTACCACTATATAACAAATATTCCTGAATTACAGTTGGGGGTGCATTATCTACTAATATAACAATATCCTTATAATTTACAGTTGGGGGTTGCATTATTCTACTATATAACTAATATCCTTATTAATTTACATGTTGGGGTGCATTATCTCTATAAACTAATTATCCTTATAATTTACAGTTGGGGTTGCATTATCTACTATTAATAATATCCCTTATCATTTACAGGTGGGGTGTGCTGCATCTTATCCAATAATAACAAATATCCTTATATTTACAGTGGGGTTGCCATGTATCCACTATATTTTTTGCAGTGACATAAAGAACTGGATTCATTGAAACCTATTGGATATGCCTGCTGGGGGCCTTACTGGGTGCTGCGGATGGGCCTTACTGGGTGCCTGCTGGGTGATGCTGGATGCCTGCTGGGTGCCTACTGGGTGCCTGCTGGATGCCTACTGGGTGCCTGCAGGATGCCTACTGGGTGCCTGCTGGATGCCTACTGGGTGCCTGCTGGATGCCTGCTGGGTGCCTGCTGGATGCCTGCTGGATGCCTGCTGGGTGCCTGCTGGGTGCCTGCTGGATGCCTGCTAGATGCCTGCTGGGAGGTGCCTAACTGGTGCCTGTGGGTGCCTGCTGGGGGTGCCTGCTGGTGGCCTTACTGGATGTCTGATGGGTTGCCTGCGGGTGCCTAATGGATGCCTTGCGGATGCCTGCTGGGTGCTGCTGGGTCTGCCGGCTGGATGCCTGCTAGATTGCCTACTGGGTGCCTGCGGGGTTTGATTGCTGGAGCCTTGCTGGGGGTGCCTACTGGGTGCCTGCTGGATGCCGACTGGGTGCCCTGCTGGGGCCTGCAGGATGCTACTGGATGCCTGATGGATGCCTACTGGATTGCATGCGGGTGCCTGCTGGGTGCCTGCTGGTGCCGCTGGATGCCTGTGGGTGCCTGTGGGTGACTGCTGGATGCCGCTGGGTAGCCTTACGGGTGCATGATGGGTGGCAGGTGGGTGGCTGCTAGATGCCGGCTGGGTGCCGATGGGTGCCTGATGGATGCCTGCGGGTGCCTTGCTGGTTGCCCGGGCGGGTGCCTGCTAGATGCCTGCTGGGTGATGCTGGGGCATGCTGGGTGCCTGATGGATGACTGCTGGGGTGCTGCTGGGGGCTGCTGGGTGCCTGCTATATACCTAACCATCGGTATATGATTCCAAACATGAACAGATTATCAGTGCACACCAGACTTATAGCAAATAGTATTTTATTAACACACGTGACGTTTCAGTGGCAAGATGCCGTCATGTGTGTTAATAAAACACTAATTGTCTGGGGACATTACAGAGGGTCTAGGACTGAACTTCTTGTCCTGCAGATTCCGGGACTGTTGGTAAGTCTGGATTTATTTAAACTGATTTAATAACCTTTAGTCCAACCTCCCCACACATGGATCAAACCAATTAGGGAACTTTGTGCAATTTACCCCAATAGGAACCTATAACCATTAATGTTAATGACCCCCCCCCAGCTACACTGGACTTTCCCTTCGCTACATCCAGTACAACAGAAAGCAGATGCTATTTAAATACCCAGAAGAGAGACATGCAATACAGACAATAGATTATCATCCTCAGGACCCTCTCCCATCCTTTACAAGGCACCAATCAGACTCTGTGCCCACACTGTGCCCCAATCCCACCGGCTCCCTTATTCAGTCTGATCTTTTAGCAATTCTCTGCCCCTGGACAGGAAGTTCCCATTAAAAACATTCATCTGTCGCCCATCCCTTTACCAGTAGAAAGTGGCCATCTGTTTACAGAGCCCTGACTGGGCACAATCTCACGTCTTACATAAAACAGATGTTCAGCAAACAAAATGACAGATTGCGTTTTGCAATGGGGACAGTAACAGAGCTAACCAACCATGGAAGGGGGTACGGTATAGCGAGGGAATGAGTACGGTATAGCGAGGGAATGAGTACGGTATATCGAGGGAATGGGTACGGTATAGCGAGGGAATGAGTACGGTATAGCGAGGAATGAGTACGGTATAGCGAGGGAATGAGTACAGTATAGCGAGGGAATGGGTACAGTATAAATCGATGGGAATGGGTTTACAGTTTATAACGGGGGGTGAATGGTACGGTATAGCGAGGAGGGAAAGAAGTACGGTATATCGAGGGAGGGTACGGTATCGCGAGGGGGAATGGGTACAGTTGAACGAGGAATGGGTACAGTATACGAGGGATGAGTACGGGTATAGTGAGGGATGGGTACAGTTATTAGACGAGCGGAATGGGTACAGTTATTAGGATGGGAATGGGTTTACAGTTATAGGAGGGAATGGGTTACGTATAGCGAGGATGGGAAATATTGAGGATGGTACAGTTATAGCGATGGGAATGAGTCAGTTAACGAGGGATAGCGGATAGCGGGGAATGGGTACAGTATAATGAGGGAATGAGTACGGTATAGCGAGGGAATGGGTACAGTATAACGAGGGAATGGGTACGGTATAGCGAGGGAATGGGTACAGTATAGTAAGGGAATGGGTACAGATATAACGAGGGAGATGAGACGGTTTATAGCGATGGGAGTATATCGGGGAATGTACGTATGGAGAGGGAATGGGGCTACCGAAGTATAGTGAGGGAATGGGTTACGGATTAGGAGAGGGAATGGGAGTATAAGCGAGGGAATGGGTTAACTGTTATTTATGCGAGGGATATGGTACAGAATATCAGAGGGAATGGGTTACAAAGTCTATCGAGGGAATGGGTACAGTATAGTGAGGGAATGGGTACAGTTAGTAGAGGGAATGGGGTTACAGTATACGGGATGGCGTGTAGGGAATGAGGTACAGTATTAAGCGAGGGGAATGGGTACAGTATAGTAAGGTAATGGGTACGGTTTATAGCGAGGAATGGGTACTAGAATATCGAGGGGAAGCGGGTACAGTATAGTAAGGACATGGGTACGGTTATAGAGAGGAAGGGCTACAGATAACGAAGGGTGGAAGAGTACGGCTTTGGTTTAGGAGGGGAATGGGTACAGAGGAAATTATCGAGGGGAATGGGTACAGAATATCGGCGGGAATGGTGTACGGTTATAGTGAGGGAAATGGTTTACATATACGAGGGAATGGGTACAGTATAGTGAGGGAATGGGTACAGTATCGAGTGAATGGGTACAGTATAGTGAGGGAAGGGTACAGTATAGCGAGGGAATGAGTACGGTATAGCGAGGGAATGGGTACAGAATATCGAGGGAATGGGTACGGTATACGTGAGGGAATGGGTACCGTATATCGAGGGCACGATTTACGTTTTATGGTAAGTTATAGTGGGGCAATGCGGTAACCCCCATTGTCTCTATAGCCAAGGGAATGGTTCCCTACAGTTAGGGAGCGAGGGACCTATGGGTACAGTTTATAGCGAGGGAATAGTAAGTATCAGGATACAGTATAGTAAGGGAATGGGTACAGTTAGTAAGAGGGAAATGGGTTACAGGTACCCCCCTCTGAGGGAATGGGTTACAAGTATAGCGAGGCCCCCTTTTGGGAATCGGGTACAGTATAGCGAGGCCCGATTTCCCTGGGGGTACATTATAGCGAGGGAATGGGTACAGTATAGAGAGGGAATGGGTAAAGTATAGAGAGTGAATGGGTACGTATATCGAGGAAATGGGTACAGTATAGAGAGTGAATGGGTACCGTTATAGTAAGGGAATGGGTACAGTATAGTAAGGAATTGTTACGTATAGAGAGTGAATGGGGTTACAGTAGTGAGTGACATGGGTAGCAGTATCAGTTGCTAGTCAGGGAATGGGTACAGTAATACCGTAAGGGAATGGGACAGTATGAGCGAGGGACATGGGTCTATAGCGGAGTGAATGGGTAAAGTATAGTGAGTGAATGGGTAAAGAATAGCGAGGGAATGGGTACAGATTAGTAAGGGAATGGGTACAGTATAGTAAGGGAATGGGGTACAGTATAGAGAGTGAATGGGTAAGTATAGCGAGGGAATGGGTACAGTATAGTAAGGGAATGGGTACAGTTATAGTAAGGGAATGGTACAGTATAGTTAGGGAATGGGTACAGTATAGCGCGGGAATGGGTACAGTATAGCGAGGGAAGGGTACAGTATAGCGAGGGAATGGGTACAGTATAGAGAGTGAATGGGTAAAGTATAGTGAGTGAATGGGTACAGTATAGAGAGTGAATGGGTACAGTATAGCGAGGGAATGGGTACAGTATAGTGAGGGAATGGGTAAAGTATAGCGAGGGAATGAGTACGGTATAGCGAGGGAATGGGTACAGAATATCGAGGGAATGGGTACGGTATAGTGAGGGAATGGGTACCGTATATCGACGGGATGGGTACGGTATAGTGAGGAAATGGGTAAATGGGTATTTTAACGTTATAGGCAAGGGAATGGTACAGTATGAGAGTGAATGGGTACAGTATAGCGAGGGAATGGGTACAGTGATAGCGGGAATAGGTAAAGTATAGAAGGGAATGGGTACAGTATAGTAAGGGAATGGGTACAGTATAGTGAGGGGAATGGGTACAGTATAGCGAGGGAATGGGTACAGATAGCGAGGGAATGGGTACAGTATAGGAGGGTAATGGGTACAGTATAGAGAGGGAATGGGTACAGTATAGAGAGTGAATGGGTACAGTATAGGATGGGCCATATGGTACAGATAGAGAGTGAATGGGTACAGTATAGTAAGGGAATGGGTACAGTATAGAGAGTGAATGGGTACAGTTAGTGAGTGAATGGGTACAGTATAGTAAGGGAATGGGTACAGTATAGTAAGGGAATGGGTACAGTATAGCGAGGGAATGGGTACAGTATAGAGAGGAATGGGTAAAGTAGTAGCGAGTGAATGGGTAAAAGTATAGCGAGGGAATGGGTACAGTATAGTATAGTAAGGGAATGGGTACAGTATAGCGAGGGAATGGGTACATGTTAGCGAGGGAATGGGTACAGTATAGCGAGGGAATGGGTACATTATAGAGAATGAATGGGTAAAGTATAGCGAGGGAATGGGTAACTAGTATAGTAAGGGAATGGGTACATTATGTAGGGAATCGGTACAGTATAGTGGCGGAATGGGTAAAGTATAGCAAGGAATGGATACAGTATAGAGAGTGAATGGGTACAGTATAGTGAGGGAATGAGTACGGTATAGCGAGGGAATGGTACAAAATATCGAGGGAATGGGTACAGTATAGTGAGTGAATGGCAGGTTTACAGTATAGGATGGTAAGGAGGAATGGTAGATTGTACAGGGTATAGCGAGGGAATGGGTACAGTATAGCGAGGGAATGGGTACAGTATAGCGAGGGAATGGGTACAGTATAAGGGGATGGGTACCAGGATAGAGGGAATGGGTACAGTATGAGAGAATGGACAGATCGGGGGTACAGATGGAGTGATACGTATAGTAAGGGAATGGGTACAGTATAGAGAGTGAATGGGTACAGTATAGTGAGTGGAATGGGTACAGTATAGTAAGGGAATGGGTACAGTATAGTGAGTGAATGGGTACAGTATAGAAGGGAATGGGTACAGTATAGCGAGGGGAATGGGACAGATTAAGGGAAGGGTACAGTAGGAGTGAACGGTAAAGTATTCGAGTGAATGGGTACGTATAAGGAATGGGTGACAGTATAGTGAGTGAATGGGTTACAGTATAGTAAGGGAATGGGTAACAGTATAGTGAGTGAATGGTACAGTTAGTAAGTGAATGGTACAGTATAGAGAGTGAATAGGTTACAGTTCTAGGTAAGTGGATGGGTACAGTATAGTAAGGGAATGGGATACAGTATAGTGAGGGAATGGGAACAGTTATAGCGAGGGATAGGTACAGTATAGCGAGGGAATGGGTACAGTATAGCGAGGGAATGGGTACAGTATAGCGAGGGAATGGGTACAGTATAGCGAGGGAATGGGTACAGAATAGCGAGGGAATGGGTACAGTATAGAGAGTGATATGGTACAGTATATACGAGGGAAGGGTACAGTATATCGAGGGAATGGGTACAGTATAAGAGTGAATGGGTACGGTATAGTGAGGGAATGGGTACAGGATAGAGAGTGAATGGTACAGTATAGTAGGGAATGGGTACAGTATAGAGAGTGAATGGGTACCGTATAGTGAGGAATGGGTACAGTATAGAGAGTGAATGGGTACAGTATAGTGGAAGGGGTTACAGTTAGGAGTGAATGGGTACAGTATAGTTAAGGGAATGGGTACAGTATAGAGAGTGAATGGGTACAGTATAGTAAGGGAATGGGTACAGTATAGTGAGGGAATGGTACAGTTAGTAAGGGAATGGGTACAGTATAGCGAGGGAAGGGTACAGTATAGTGAGGGAATGGGTACAGTATAGTAGGGAGTGGGTACAGTTAGAGAGTGAATGGTACAGTATAGTGAGGGAATGGGTACAGTATAGAGAGTGAATGGGTACAGTAATAGTAAGGGAATGGGTACAGTATAGAGAGTGAAATGGGTACAGTATAGCGATGGGGGAATGGGTACAGTTATAGAGAGTGAATGGGTAACAGTATAGGAGATGGGAATGGGTACAGTATAGTGAGTGAATGGGTACAGTATAGTAAGGGATGGGTACAGTATAGAGAGTGAATGGGTACAGTATAGTAAGGGATGGGTACAGTATAGAGAGGGAATGGGTAAGTATAGAGAGTGAATGGGTACAGTATAGAGAGTGAATGGGTACAGTATAGCGAGGGAATGGGTACAGGATAGTTAGGGGAATGGGACAGTATAGAGGGAATGGTACAGTATAGTAAGGGCATGGGTACAGTATAGTAGGGAATGGTACAGTATAAGAGTGAATGGGTAGCTATCAAAGTACTAGTCAGATAGTACAGTATAGGGTCAGGGGGGAATGGGTACAGTATAGTAAGGGAATGGGTACGGTATAGCGAGGGAATGGGTACAGTATAGTAAGGGAATGGGTACAGTATAGAGAGTGAATGGGTACAGTATGTAAGGAATGGGTACAGATAGAGGTGAATGGTACAGTATAGAGAGTGATGGGTGACACTATAGAGATGAAGGGCAGTATAGCGAGGGAATGGGTACAGTATAGAGAGTGAATGGGTACAGTATAGTAAGGGAGTGGCTGCAACCTTGGTTTATCTGCTAGAAACTATATAATCCATTCCGGATCATGTACAATTTGGCTAACGGTGTCCTTTAACCGTTACAGCTACTTGCTACACTTTAATGTATTTCTAAGGCTGTTTGACTAGGAATCCTTTACGGGTGGAGGAACATTAGTACCATCTGGGTGGTATTGATTTCTTCCAAGTATATTATTATATATGTACGTCACAGCGTTTATACTGTACAGCCCTCAAGCAACTGTTAGACTTGGCCGGGGTTTTTTAAGGAACTCAGTTTCAGAGACTTTGTAATAACTCGTTGGAAATAAACTGTTGCGGAATATGAAGATGACAGATGGAAGAAGCAGGATGAAAACCTGTTCGAATAATCACTTGTAAATGTTAATTAGAACCCCTGAGCCCGACCTCCTGTCAGTTTTCCTAAAATGTTTGGGAGGCAGCAACCCATTCAACATTGTAAAGGTTTTATTAGATTTTTAAAAGGTAAAAGTATATAATAAACATACTATACATCATGGATAAAATGTTAAAGGGGAATTAAGGCCTTCATACAAGTGTTTTCATACCTTTCAAACAAGTCTAGGAAGATGTCTCTAGCTTCTCCGGATCCTAAGTTATAGACTTGTAAAGTTTCACTTCCTAGTATGCACTGTAGTCTGTGTCAGGCTTGTGTTATCAGCTGTGCCATCAATCTTGCACACATTATCTATTATATCTAATATCCCTCTGCCTTTTTTGGCATCTTGGGATGGGGTTTATGATGCAGTTGCTCTGTCCCAGCAGTAGGAAGTTGGCAAGCTCAAGCCAGTGGTGGAAGGGGCAGAGCAGGGGTGCTGGTGATGTCACAGCTCACAGTGCTAGCAGGAAGCATCACCCTTTATGCTGCTATAACTTTGTATAGACTGCAGATAGAAGCATGATCCAGGAGTCATTTTAAAGATAGGAGTGTGCCCTTTTTAATAACAACCACTTGTAAGGAGTCCAAAGTTCCACTTTAATTAGCTGATTAAGTACTAAATGAATCTTTTATAGAGAGATTATTACCAACCAACGATAAAGCTAATTATTAAGATTTTTCAAAAAGTTATTTACTTCTAGATTTCAAGAAGACATTCCGCGTGCAAACAGATAAAATACAAGTTTCTGCAACTTATTAATATACATTTAAAGGGAATGAATAATAATATAACATCATCAGTTAAAGTCAAATAGACCAAATCAGAATATGAGAGACACAAATTAAAAAAACAGGCGTGAAGCCAAATACTGAGAGTTGCTCCAAAGCTGCCATGGAGATTAGGAACAAGGGACACGGAGGAATATTAAACAGGCTCCACATCCTTGGCTGACCTTGAATGAAATAATGATGTGAGTGGAGAAAGTTGAAGATATCTCCTGTACCAGTCGGATTACATTTCAAACAAAAAATGGGAACCGATTTCATTTTAATAATAGAAAAGATAATGTGGTTTGTGGCTGAAGATTAATGAGGAACAACATAAGAAACCTAAACAAAAAAATGGTGTTTCGGACAAAATAAGAGTTGTAAAAAGTGGGATATTTAAAGGGATGTTTAAAGGGATATGGCCAGTGGTGGTTTATGGTACAAGGAATTCCTGATCTCCGTTCTGGGCTCCATTACATTGCAGGATGCCATGCTGGTTCATTAACCAGAAGGCAGGGTGGGATCATAGGGAACATAGTAGGAATATTCTGTACCAGAATCTAGAGACAGACAATGATATGGAACAGACATTCCATGGATTACGGCCAAACACCACTCAGCACATACAGGGAGAACTAAGAAGGGGAAACAATTGCCAGAGATAAATCTGTACATGTGTGGTCAGCAGTAGGGGGAACAATATAGTGATAATGTGAATAAATCATGGCCCGCATGCCCCATCTGGTGGGGTCTGCTCAGAGGTGTGACCAACTGAAACCACAAGGGGGGCTACAGCACTGTATAATAGATCCAGAGTACTACTGTATAATAGATCCACAGCACTGTATAATAGATCCAGAGCACTGTATAATAGATCCACAGCACTGTAAATAGATCCAGAGTATACGTTAATAGATACCACACTGTATAATAGATTCAGAGTACTACTGTAATAGATCCACAGCACTGTATAATAGATCCAGAGTACTACTGATAATAGATCCACAGCACTGTATAATAGATCCAGAGTATACTGTAAATAGATCCACAGCACTGTATAATAGATCCAGAGTACTACTGTATAATAGATCACACAGCACTGTATAATAGATCCAGAGTACTACTGTATAATAGATCCACAGCACTGTATAATAGATCCAGAGTACTACTGTATAATAGATCCACAGCACTGTATAATAGATCCAGAGTACTACTGTATAATAGATCCACAGCACTGTATAATAGATCCAGAGTACTATGTATAATAGATACCAGCACTGTATATAGATCCAGAGTACTACTGTATATAGATCCACAGCACTGTATAATAGATCCAGAGTACTAGTATAATAGATACACAGCATGTATAATAGATCCAGAGTACTACTGTATAATAGATCACAGCACTGTTATAATAGATCCAGAGTACTACTGTATAATAGATCCACAGCACTGTATATGATCCAGAGTACTACTGTATAATAGATCCACAGCACTGTATAATAGATCCAGAGTACTACTGTATAATAGATCCACAGCACTGTATAATAGATCCAGAGTACTACTGTATAATATGATCCACGCACTGTATAATAGATCCGAGTACTACTGTATAAATGATCCACAGCACTGTATAATAGATCCAGAGTACTACTGTATAATAGATCCACAGCACTGTATAATAGATCAGAGTACTACTGTATAATAGATCCACAGCACTGTATAATAGATCAGAGTACTACTGTATAATAGATCCACAGCACTGTATATAGATCCAGAGTACTACTGTATAATAGATCACACAGCACTGTATAATAGATTCCAGAGTACTACTGTATAATAGATCCACAGCACTGTATAATAGATCCAGAGTACTACTGTATAATAGCCACAGCACTGTATAATAGATCCAGAGTACTGTATAATAGATACACAGCACTGTATAATAGATCCAGAGTACTACTGTATAATAGATCCACAGCACTGTATAATAGATCCAGAGTACTACTGTATAATAGATCCACAGCACTGTATAATAGATCCAGAGTACTACTGTATAATAGATCCACAGCACTGTATAATAGATCCAGAGTACTACTGTATAATAGAGATACACAGCACTGTATAATAGATCCAGAGTACTACTGTATAATAGATACACAGCACTGTATAATAGATCCAGAGTACTACTGTATAATAGATCCACCGCATGTATAATAGATCCAGAGTACTACTGTATAATAGACCACAGCACTGTATAATAGATCCAGAGTACTACTGTATAATAGATCACAGCACTGTATAATAGATCCAGAGTACTATGTTAATAGATCACAGCACTGTATAATAGATCCAGAGTACTACTGTATAATAGATCCACAGCACTGTATAATAGATCCAGAATACTACTGTATAATAGATCCACAGCACTGTATAATAGATCCAGAATACACTGTAAATATCCACAGCACTGTATAATAGATCCAGAGTACTACTGTATAATAATCACAGCACTGTATAATAGATCCAGAGTCTACTGTATAATAGATCCACAGCACTGTAAATAGATCCAGAGTACTACTGATAATAGATCCACAGCACTGTATAATAGATCCAGAGTACTACTATAATAGATCCACAGCACTGTATAATAGATCCAGAGTACTACTGTATATAGATCCACAGCACTGTATAATAGATATCAGTACTACTGTATAATAGATACAAGCACTGTATAATAGATCCAGAGTACTACTGTATAATAGATCCACAGCACTGTATAATAGATCCAGAGTACTACTGTATAATAGATCCACAGCACTGTATAATGATCCAGAGTACTACTGTATAATAGATCCACAGCACTGTATATAGATCCAGACTACTAGTATAATAGATCCACAGCACTGTATAATAGATCCAGAGTACTACTGTATAATAGATCCACAGCACTGTATAATAGATCCAGAGTACTACTGTATAATAGATACACAGCACTGTATAATAGATCCAGAGTACTAACTGTATAATAGATCCACAGCACTGTATAATAGATCCAGAGTACTACTGTATAATAGATCCACAGCACTGTATAATAGATCCAGAGTACTACTGTATAATAGATACACAGCACTGTATAATAGATCCAGAGTACTACTGTATAAAGATCCACAGCACTGTATAATAGATCCAGAGTACTACTGTATAATAGATCACAAGCACTGTATAATAGATCCAGAGTAATACGTATAATAGACCATAGCACTGTATAGATCCACAGCACTGTATAATAGATCCAGAGTACTACTGTATAATAGATCCACAGCACTGTATAATAGATCCAGAGTACTACTGTATAATAGATCCACAGCACTGTATAATAGATCCAGAGTACTACTGTATAATAGACCACAGCCCTGTATAATAGATCCGAGTATACTGTATAATAGATCCACAGCACTGTAATAGATCCAAATACTACTTTATAATAGATCCACAGCACTGTATAATAGATCCAGAGTATACTGTATAATAGATCCACAGCCCTGTTAATAGATCCAGAGTACTACTGTATAATAGATCCACAGCACTGTATATAGATCCAGAGTACTATGTATAATAGATCCACAGCATGTATAATAGATCCAGATTACTACTGTATAATAGATACACAGCACTGTATAATAGATCCAGAGTACTACTGTATAATAATCCACAGCACTGTATAATAGATCCAGAGTACTACTGTATAATAGATCCACAGCACTGTATAATAGATCCAGAGTATACTGTATAATAGATCCACAGCACTGTATATAGATCCAGAGTACTACTGTATAATAGATCCACAGCACTGTATAATAGATCCAGAGTACTACTGTATAATAGATACACAGCACTGTATAATAGATCCAAGTACTATGTATAATAGATCAGCACTGTATAATAGACCGAGTACTATGTATAATAGATACACCAGCACTGTATAATAGATCCAGAGTAATACTGTATAATAGATCCACAGCACTGTATAATGATCCAGAGTACTACTGTTAATATGATCCACAGCACTGTATAATAGATCCAGAGTACTACTGTATAATTGATCCACAGCACTGTATATAGATCCAGAGTACTACTGTATAATAGATCCACAGCACTGTATAATAGATCCAGAGTACTACTGTATAATAGATACACAGCACTGTATAATAGATCCAAAGTACTACTTTATAATGATCCCACAGCACTGTATAATAGATCCAGAGTACTTACTGTATAATAGATACACAGCACTGTATAATAGATCCAGAGTACTACTGTATAATAGATCCACAGCACTGTATAATAGATCCAGAGTACTACTGTATAATAGACACAGAGTAAATAGATCCAGAGTACTACTGTTTAATAGATCCACAGCACTGTATAATAGATAGAGTACTACTGTATAATAGATCCACAGCACTGTATAATAGATCCAGAATACTTGTATAATAGATCCACAGCACTGTATATAGATCCAGAGTACTACTGTATAATAGATCCACAGCACTGTATAATAGATCCAGAGTACTACTGTATAATGATCCACAGCAATGTATAATAGATCCAGAGTACTACTGTATAATAAGCACAGCACTGTATAATAGCACAGAGTACACTGTATAATAGATCCACAGCACTGTATAATAGTCCAGAGTACTACTGTATAATAGATACACAGCACTGTATAATAGATCCAGAGTACTACTGTATAATAGATCCACAGCATGTATAATAGATCCAGAGTACTACTGTATAATAGATCCACAGCACTGATAATAGATCCGAGTACTACTGTATAATAGCTCAACAGCACTGTATAATAGATCCAGAGTACGTATAATAGATACACCGCACTGATAATAGATCCAGAGTACTGCTGTTAATAGATCCAGAGCACTGTATAATAGATCCCGAGTACTACTGTATAATAGATCCACAGCACTGTATAATAGATCCAGAGTATACTGTAAATAGACCACAGACTGTATAATAGATCCACAGCACTGATATAGATCAGAGACTATGTATAATAGATCAGAGCACTGTATAATAGATCCAGAGTACTACTGTATAATAGATCCACCGCACTGTTATATCATAGTACCAGAGTACTACTGTATAATAGACCAGAGCACTGTATAATAGATCCAGAGTACTAACTGTATAATAGATCCACAGCAACCTGGATAATAGATCCAGAGTACTACTGTATAATAGATCCAGACTGTATAATAGATCCAGAGTACACTGTATAATAGATCACACGCACTGTTATAGATCCGAGTACTAGATGTATAATAGATACAAGCACTGTATAAAGATCCAGAGTACTACTGTATAATAGATACACAGCACTGTATAATAGATCCAGAGTAGTACGTATAAAGATACACAGCACTGTATAAAGATCCAGAGTACTACTGTATAATAGATCCACAGCACTGTATAATAGATCCAGGTACTAATGTATAATAGATCCACAGCACTGTATAATAGATCCAGAGTACTACTGTATAATAGATCCACAGCACTGTATAATAGATCCAGAGTACTAATGTATAAATAGATCCAGAGTCTACTGTATAATAGATACACAGCACTGTATAATAGATCCAGAGTACTATGTAGAATAGATACGCAGCACTGTATAATAGATCCGAGTACTACTGTTAATAGATCCACAGCACTGTATATATCCAAGAATACACTGTATAATAGATACCAGCACTGTAAATAGATCCAAAGTACTACTGTATAATAGATCCACAGCACTGTATAATAGATCCAGAGTACACTGTATAAAATCCACAGCACTGTATAATAGATCCAGAGTACTACTGTATAATAGATCCACCACACTGGTATAGATCCAGAGTACTACTGTAAATTAGATACACAGCACTGTATAATAGATCCAGAGTTACTACTGTATAATAGATACACAGCACTGATAATAGATCCAGAGTACTACTGTATAATAGATACACAGCACTGTATAATAGATCCAGAGTACTACTGTATAATAGATCACAGCACTGTATATAGATCCAGAGTACTACTGATAATAGATCAGCATGATAATAGATCCAGTACTACTGTATAATAGATCCACAGCACTGTATAATAGATCCACGTACTGTATAATAGATCAACAGCACTGTTTGATAGTCCAGAGTACTGCTGTATAATTGATCCACAGCACTGTATAATAGATATCTCAGTACATGTATAATAGATCCAAAGTCGTATAATAGATCCACAGCACTTTATAAATATCAACACTGTATATAGATCCACAGCACTGTATAATAGATCCAAGATACTACTGTATAATAGATCACACAGCAACTGTATAATAGATCCACAGCACTGGATAATAGATCCACGTACTGTATAATAGATCAACAGCACTGTTTGATAGATCCAGAGTACTGCTGTATAATTGATCCACAGCACTGTATAATAGATCCTCAGTACTGTATAATAGATCCAAAGTACTGTATAATAGATCCACAGCACTGTATAATATATCCACAGCACTGTATAATAGCTATAACAGCACATGTATAATAGATATCGAGTACTACTGTATAATAAATCCACGCAATGTATAATAGATCCAAAGTACTGTATAATAAATCCACAGCACTGTATAATAGATCCACAGTACTTTATTAATAGATCCACAGCACTGTATAATAGATCCACAGCACTGTACAATATTTACAAGGCCCCCTAGTGTTTAGAGAGGGAAATAACATGGGCTGGAATCAACTTCCGTAGTTTCTCTTTACAACAGCTTTGACTGGTCACATGCAAATTTTCATTTTTGGAAAGGAGAATTTTTTTATGGTTCTCTATGGAGACTGCATTCCAACATATATTAATTCAATTTAAAGGACAATTATAGCCTTAAAGCAACAGTCAATACAAAGGGAATGCCGTCGTTATAGTCAATTTAAAGGATACGTACACTGGTAATTTTGTTGATCTTTCCCCTATTTCTTTAGAAATCTAGTCTGAACCATCTTACACTTCAGCTGTCAATCAGATGCCTTATTATCATAAACTTCTGTTATGTAAAGTTTTTGGTGTAACAGGAAAGGTGACAGTTGGTACCTGAACTGCATGGTGGGAAATTCCCTCCCCAATGCTGCCTCATAAGGATTACTGACATGCTTGCCCTCACAGAGAGTCAGATAGTCTGGCAGGGGGCTGAGGGTCAGCAAACAAGTATTGTATTGAAGTCATGCAGCAACACAAACACATCAGAGTAAGTGCTGCTTACATGTATTTATTTATAGATTGAAACAGGGACGTTACTACCAGGGGAGCGGACCCTGCGTGAGGGCCCAGGAGCCATGGGGGGGGGCACATATTCTTATTTTTCCTATGACAGATAAAGACTCAGTTACTCCATTAAAAGGAAACGCTGTGGTTCCAGGCTATCAGCGTACAATAAATAAAAGCATATAAAATACTTCACTATATAAAACAATAAATAAGGAGAGAAATGTTCTCAGTGGGCGGCAAAACTCATTTAAACCAGAGCTCCGGCTGCAGTGCTGTATTCCGAACAATGGCTCTACATTAGAGGTGGAGAATAACAAAAGCTATTGTGCTAGAATCTCCCCTTTCCGTGTTTATTTGCTGTAATTAAAGCTGTAGTAACAAGGTAACACAATCGTTTACACGCTCCATCCGTTCCAGCTCAAAGGGTAACAGTGATGAAGAGGTGTCAGGACAATCTGCGTTGGGTAACATATTATGGGACCGTTAATGTATCTTGCACGTTTTTATTGCCAACATAAAATATTTTTATTTAACATTGCTATATTCTGACTTTAGTTGTCCTTTACAAATGAGACGCGGATGGAGAATGTATGGACTGTACTAGATGTTTCAGGACACAATGTATTAGCTACATTTTCAATATATATACATATTCATACATATATATACTGTCATTGTCACTGACTATTCTCCTAATTCTGACATTGGAGAACATATGTTAATTAAGGAGTAGGAGGAGCTTGAAAAAAAGTAGTCAGTTATAGTGATGGCCCAGTTCGCGTTTACCGCATTCGCGAACAGCGGATATCGCAGATTTTCCGGTTTTCCGCCATCTGAACTTTTCCGAACTGCGTTTTCGAAAATTTTTCGAAATTACAAGGATTTCTCGTATTTTCGAGAATGCGTGAAAATACGTATTTTCGGAAATTTCCGAAATTACAAGGATTTTTCTCGTATTTTCGAGTATTTTTTAGTTTTAATGCGTTTTAATAGGTCCGCTCGCAGATTTTCGAATTTTCTCGAAAATTCGCGGATTGTCGAGCGGACCAGATTTTGCGAAGTTCGGACAGTCAGTTACTGCATGAGAATAATTCTCCTTTAACCCTTTTACTCTTACCCATGATGCCCAGCTGGCTCGCTAATTAAATGGGAAGGAAACATAAAAACTATAACTTTGCAGTACATAAGGAAGCAACACTTTATTGCTTTTCTACTATAATAACTCCTTGTGGGCTGCTCTGAGCCTGCTCCTCCCCCGAGGATCACAAACGTATTTTCTGTAAAGTTTGAACATTAATGTTTAGTAATCCTTTAACTTTAAAGGGTAACTGTGGTCCAAAAATGACTTTAGGTAAATTGTAAGATATTTACATTTATATGTGCGATATGGTTGCAGCATCACCAGATGCCCTGCACTTCCTGCTTCCTGCACTGAAACCATGTGACAGTCCCTCTTCTGTGTTTCCTCCTCCTTGTGGGCCCCCATGACCCCTCCCCTTGCAGCCCTTTGGGCCTTTCCCTTGCAGCCTCCTGGGGCCCCTCCCACTTGGGGGCCCCGAGGGCCCTCACACTCAGGGGGCCCTCACACTCGGGGGCCCCTCCCACCACTCAGGGGAGGGGCCACAGGACCCGCGAGTGTGCGGAGCCACAGAGTTCGTGAGTGGGAAGTGCCACAGGGGGCTGCAATGGGGAGGGGACAAAGGCCCCCAAGCAAGTGGGAGGCATTTAAAAAAGCAGTGCTGTGGGCTGTGCTGTTCTCCCCACCCCCTCATACCCTTCAGTCATGCACTGAGCATGTGCCAACCGCAGATTAGAGGAGGAAACAGTATTTCTGACCGCAGATTCAGAACCTCCCACCCCCTAACTTTCTGATCAGTGATTTCTTCATATTTTGGGCTGTGCAGCACGTAGAGAGGTGGTTGATGGCTCGTTTTAAAGGTATGAAGCTGGCCTTTCATTTAAAATAAACTTGTTTGGAGACCACAGTTCCCCTTTAAGAGATACTAACAAATGATAAAATGGGAATTATATTTATGTAGACAGATATAGACATACACAGATGGTGTGTGGGTTATGTGCAATGTATGGAGCTATACGTATACTGTATATATGTAACAGATATAAAAATGGGACAGTGGAATTACAGTCCCTTAGACAGCAATAGGAGATGTACAGCAATGTTACTAATGGTATAAAATGATAAAGTAAAATACAACACACTACAACAATACAGTGCAATGCAGTACACTACAATACAGTACAGTACAGTACAATACAGAACAAGTACACAACAGTACAGTACAGTACATACAATATAGAACAAGTACAGAACACCCTAGATTCACCCTAGACATTCCAAGATCCATCATTGCACCTTATGATCCATCCTAACCATTCCTAGGTTCATCTTATCCATTCCTAGACCCATCCTAACCATTCCTAGAGCCTTCATATCCTTTCCTAGATCCGCCATATCTTTCCCTGGATCCATCCTAACCATTCCTATATCCACATTATCTTTCGTAGAACAATCCTAGCCATTCCTTCATCATTCTACCCCAATAGGTATGGGATTGCCGATTGAGTCAAACAAACTAGGGCAGTGCGGAGGAGTTTTAACCTTGATGACTGTATCTTTCTCCCAACTGGGATGACTTTGAGCATCGTGGCCAGTTTGGCTAGTTAGCATTAAAATCTTATTAACATAAATAATTAATAAAACGTTGTTAAGGTCCTACAGGAACCAGCACATGTTTCCTTGACCCTGCGCCTGTTCTAAAGATGATTTTGGCTTCTATAGGAAACTCTTTCCTATTCTCCTCTCCTAAGATTACCGAACCTCTGTTGTCTTCATTGCTGAGACAGAGGAAAGTCCCTTTAACTGGTATCCAGGCATTTTAAATCATATTTTACAAAGACACAGAAGGATTGGTTAAGATCTTTTTAAACAAGTGGCTAACAAATATTTCCAGAGATATGCATCATGCAATTTACAGATGTCGGTGTTATAAAGAGGAGAAGAAACAGTGCAAGCAGGAAACATTAACCTCTTCATAGTTGTAACTCTGGCTAGACTGCAGCTATAGTCATGACCCTGGGGTCTTTTTAAACAATTATACTGTACCTGGAGACCCTCCCCCAACATCTCCACTTATTAATAGAACCCACTTTGAGGTCCTAAACCCCTAGGTCCTCACCCTTGGGTGTTCCCTATGTACCTTAATAAAAGCAGTTAAAATGTTCTGCTTCTGCCAGTCCTATCTCCTCTTTTCCTTCAATGGGAATTCCCACTCCACAAGAAACGTGTCTCCCCATTGGCCAATCTAGAAAGTCAGGACCGAGAGAGGGGGGCAGGGTTAGCAGGCTTCTCAGGGTGAGGATGTAGCAGTTTAGGTCCTCCCCCTGGGAAGGATTTAAAGAGACCAATTCATTTTTTATGTAGAATTAAAAGGATAGTTCTATCTTTTCATCTATTTCTAACCTATGAGACATTGAATGAATTAAAGTGAATTAATCTCTATGGCCAGATAAAAAAAGGATTAACCCTTTCTGAACACGTGAAAGAACTTTATTAACAGCATATGTAGATGGTCGATGGACATTTCTTAAAGGTCCAAATCCAATTAAAAAAGAGAAAGTTCTTTGCTTTACAAACGGCCCCTTTATACGTCTCCCTTCAGGGTCTCTAATTTGACCATCGACAGCACCAGACAGAACCAGTGAAATAGACTAACCCTCCTGGTCCATTCATTCACCATCCTGTAAGGTTTCTATCCATATTCCCATTCTAACCTTAGGGCTCATTCACACTACATCAGTTTGTATCTGTTTTTCAAGCGCAGGTGCGTTGTAAATAACGGACAGTAAAACCCCCTAGGATTTCACAATATCGTTCACACTTGCTGCTTTGAATTCCGTTCCATTCCAGTCTGTTTAAAAAACCCACCGCTGCACGCATTACTGTCTAAAACGCATGAAAACGCGGTACAATGGATAACATCAGATAACAACGCGCGCGTTTTGCGTTTCTCTCCATTTTTCTAACGCAACGGACAGAAATGCAGAAAGAAAGGGACACAAGCGGATGATAACGCTCACGCAAACGGTTATCAACGGATACAAAAACGTGTAAAAAAGTTAACACATTGCGCTAAGTTGGGTTTTTGTCCGATCCTAGTGTGAACGAGCCCTTACCAGTTCACTTTCAGGTCATTGCTTCCACTATGGGGGGTCTAGAGATTGTCCTAAATAACATCAGGGTATCTGGCGTCTGTAGTTCCATAAGGCAGGGGGAGAGCTGACGGTGAAATAACTAAAGATTTTAACTCTTCAGGAATATGGAAAGCTTCGTTTTTTTAAGCGACGTGTTAAAACGAAGACAAGGGGGGATTTTCAGGACGCTAAATAGGGATCAGTCATTTTCATTTTTCAGAAAGAACTTTCTAAATCCGACACCCACGTGAGAGCTCAACACCTTCAGGTAATGAAAGGGACATGATCACATCGCCAACACCATCTCCTCTAAGCCCCAGATGCCTTAAAATAGGAATAAACATGTCACACATTAACAGGGAGATTTAATAAAAGGTCTTATCGTTAAAAATGGTGCTAATTGTGCCCCAACCAATCAGATCTTATTTAACATTTGAAAGCTAACATCTGATTGGTTGGGGCAAAATTAGCACCATTTTAAACGATAAGAACTTTTATTGAATAACATCCTAGACGTTTATCAATAATCAAAACCATAAAACCAAACCCAGGATGAATTCTATAGATGGAAGATATGGAAGAAGGTAAATGGTGGGGCCTTTTACCAATGGGCCCCTGGGTCAATATTTAGCGGTGAACCTCTGGTGTGATGTTTCCTTGGGGGGGGGTCCTCTAATTTTAGGTCAATGGTGAATTGGTGAATGTGAAATGATACCCAAAGACTGATAAAAACTGGTTAAACTGGTGCCACCAGATAACCAGACATTTCCAAAATGGCAGCCACATACAGGGATACGACAAACCATTTCATCCCAGTCAGTCCAAGTGCTAAATTTAAACCTGTTACGGTGATATTGATTTTTCTTTTCTTTTTCTCAAGAAACATGATTTTTAGCTGCGAGAGGAATCCGCACACCATTAACAGCCTTGCTCATTCCAAGAACGTCAATAAACCGTACATCATTGTCATTCACAGAAATAAACCATGCATGGGGAGCCTTTTAAAGAATGTGACAAGGTTATTCAATAAAAGTTCTTATCGTTTAAAATGGTGCTAATTTTGCCCCAACCAATCAGATGTTAGCTTTCAAATGTTAAATAAGATCTGATTGGTTGGGGCAAAAATAGCACCATTTTAAACGATAAGAACTTTTATTGAATAACCCTGGTTAGTGTACTAGGATGCGGAACATGAACAGATTAAGCAGTATTCACAGTTTTATATTAGGGTTAACCCATTGATTATGGAATTATGTAATCAACATTTCAGACTCCCTTTATCAGGATATGGTGTGTAAGCTCCACCCCTACAGGAAGTGACATTAAATAAAATGTTTTTAATTACAATAAACATTAAACAATGAACAATAAACATACATAGAAAAAATAGTCCAGAATGTCCATTTTCTGAAAGTTCCTAAAAGAATCCTTAAAGGATTAAAGACTTTCAATATTGTCCAATGGTAGCACAGGGTTATTATTGCGTGATGAATGGCACGCACCAGTAGATTTAACAAAAAAATATAAAATTAAATTGAAATGTTTAAATGTTTTTAAGAAAATGGCATCCAAATGTTGGGTGTCACTTCCTGTATGGGTGGAGCCTTAGTGTATATAAGGCACCCAAACGCAACACCTGATGGAGAGAAGTGAAAACCCTGTAAGGTTATAACCCTGTTTAGCTCAGTTCATAATGATTCAGTGATCAGAATATTCAGGATTACATTGTTATAGTTCATTTTAATTCAAACCACTGATAAATACAGCCCCAAAGGACAGTTGAGATCCCCCAACTTCATAATGGAAGACCCCATTAACCCCCACCCCCTATGCAGCCAGACGTCCATCAGATGAGCATTCACCGATAGCAATTCTAATCCTTGTTACGTCACATTCCTCTTAATATATCAAGTGCACATGTAAATGTACTGAAACCAATTACAACTACTAAGAGACCCTCTTAAAACCAGACAGAGCCCCTGTGCCTGTTTACTAGGGGGAGCTACACACACAGCTGTAGAAATCACACCATTGGAAACCAGACAAGGCAACGTTCCTACAGATAAGGAAAACAGGACCTTGGAGACAACGCAGACTGGCAGCCCATGTGACCTCTCTGATAATTCAGAGGGCGCGTTTCTGAAACTAGCTGTTCTGTCCAAATCTGCAATGTCGTACCGTGTCGTGTCCACGTGTACCATATCGTGCTCACGTGTACCATATCGTGCTCACGTGTACCATATCGTGCTCACATGTACCATGTCGTGTCCACATCTACCACTTCACGTCCACATCTACCAGGTCACGTCCACATCTACCACGTATTAAAGGGCCAGTCCACCTGCATATTCCATGGGTTCTTACTTATATCTGTGTGGCTCCAGCTGCCATACTGTTGAAGGACTACAATTCCCAGCATCCTTTAATACCTGTAGTGTGTAGTAACTGGCTGGAGACAGTTGGGGTAAACAAGCAGTGTAAAGTGAGCTGATACAATGTATCAAAAGCCAACAGGTTGGACAATCCCTATGGTAGCACCCACACCGTCCAATCACATTGACCCTTTAACTGGGACAGAACAAAGCCAAGGACACCAAATCAACCCCCACCACACATGGTTTAGGACTACAGCTCCCATGATGCTGACCCACAGGCTGCCAGTGGTTACCCAGGAGGCCACTTACCGAATCGTTTCTCAGCTGCAACCGAGACCTGATGATAACAAGCCGAAAAGAGCAAGAGAGCGAAGCCGATGGACCCCCCCATGGCGGGTAATCGATCAGTCCGCGGGTGGAGGGGGTGTACCTGGTCTGGGCTGTACCATCCAGCTGGGAGGGGGGTAGAGGTTAATGGAACGTTCGCTCCCGAACCCTCAGAGATCCAACCTTCCCCGAGCAGCTTCAGCACCCAGGGCAGCGACCGGCCCCGCCCACTGACCAGGCTCCTCCCA
>JAACNH010000554.1:31932-48598 GCA_019447015.1 Hymenochirus boettgeri
CATCATCCCCTCTCAACCTCATCAACTCCCATCATCCCCTCTCAACCTCATCAACTCCCATCATCCCCTCCCAGCCTCATCAACTCCCATCATCCTCTCTCAACCTCATCAACTCCCATCATCCCCTCTCAGCCTCATCAGCTCCCATCATCCCCTCCCAGCCTCATCAACTCCCATCATCCCCTCTCAACCTCATCAACTCCCATCATCCCCTCTCAACCTCATCAACTCCCCTCATTGTGGGTTTGGGTTTATCGGGGTTTCTTGTGGTTTTTTCGAGGGTTTATGCGGGTTTATCGTGGGTTATTGTGGGGTTATTGTGGGTATCGTGGGTTTTTTGGGTTTTTCGAGGTTTTATTGTGGCTTTACGTGGGTTTATCTGTGGGGTTTATCGAGGGTTTATTGTGGGTTTATCGAGGGTTTATGTGGGTTTATCGTGGGTTTATTGCGGGTTTATTGTGGGTTTATGTGGGTTTATCGTGGGTTTATGTGGGTTTATTGTGGGTTTATCGAGGGTTTATAGGGTTTTTATTTGTGGGTTTATTGTGGGTTATCGTGGTGGGTTAGTGTGGGTTTATTGTGGGTTTATGTGGGTTATCGGGGGGTTATAGTGGGTTTATAGTGGGTTATGGTGGTTTATCGTGGGTTATTGTGGGGGTTATTGTGGGTTATCGGGGGGTTATTGTGGGTTATTGTGGGTTTATTGTGGGTTATTGTGGGTTTATAAGGGTTTATCAAGGGTTTATTGTGGGTTTATTGTGGGTTTATTTTGGGTTTATTGTGGGTTTATCAAGGGTTTATCAAGGGTTTCTTGTGGGTTTATGTGGGTTTGTGGGTGTAGTGTGGGTTTATCGCGGGTTTATCGCGGGTTTATCGTGGGTTTATCGTGGGTTTATTGCGGGTTTATTGCGGGTTTATTGCGGGTTTATTGCGGGTTTATTGCGGGTTTATCGAGGGTTTATCGTGGGTTTATCGTGGGTTTATCGTGGGTTTATCGTGGGTTTATCGTGGTTTATCGTGGGTTTATCGTGGTTATCGTGGGTTTATCGTGGGTTTATCGTGGGTGTATTGTGGGGTTTTATCGTGGGTTTATCGTGGGTTTATCGTGGGTTTATTGTGGGTGTAGCGTGGGAGGTTGATCGTGGGGTTAGTGTGGGTTTATGGTGGTTTATTGGGGGTTTATTGTGGGTTTATTGTGGGTTTATTGTGGGTTTTTTGTGGGTTTATAGGGGGATGATCCGTGGGTTTATCGTGGGTTTTTGTGGTTATCGTTGGGTTATTGGGTTTATCGAGGGTTTTGTGGGTTGATCGAGGGTTTATTGTGGGTTTATCGTGGGTTTATTGCGGGTTTATTGTGGGTTTATTGTGGGTTTTCGAGGGTTTATTGTGGGTTTATTGTGGGTTTATGGTGGGTTTATCTGGGGTTTATTGTGGGTTTTTCGAGGGTTTATGGTGGGTTTATCGTGGGTTTTGTGGGTTTATCGTGGGTTTTAGTGGGTTTTAATGGAGGGTTTATTGCTGGTTTTATCGTGGGTTTATGTGGGTTTATACCGTGGTTTATTGTGGGTTTTTCGAGGGTTTATTGTGGGTATGGTGGCGTTTATCGAGGGTTTTTTATTGTGGGTTATTGTGGGTTTATCGGGGGTTTTCGGGGTTTATGCGGGTTATCGTGGGTTTATTGTGGGTTTTTCGAAGGGGTTTATTGCGGGTTTATCGAGGGTTTATTGTGGGCTTATCGTGGGTTTATTGTGGGTTTTTCGAGGGTTTATTGTGGGTTTATTGCGGTTTATCGTGGGTTTATTGCTGGGTTGATTGTGGGTTATCGTGGGTTTATGTGGGTGTACGAGGGTTTTTTGTGGGTTTATTGCGGGGTTATCGGGGGTTTAATGTGGGTTTTTCGAGAGTTTATGTGGGTTTATCGGGGGTTTATGTGGGTTATTGGGGGTTATTGTGGGTTTATGCGTGAGGGTTATTGTGGGTTTATCGAGGGTTTATGAGGTTTATTGTGGGTTATCGTGGGTTATTGTGGGTGTTCAAGAGGGGGGAGGGGGGGGTTGGGTGGGGGGGGGTGGGGGGTGGGTGTTGGGAGGGGGGTGAGGGGGAGAGGGGGGTGGGAGGGGGGGGGGGTGGAGTGGGGGGGTGTATAGGTAGGGGGGCGGGGGGGGGGATGGGGTGGCGGGGGGAAGAGAGGGTCGAGGGGGGGGTGGGGGGGGGGGGGGGGAGGGGGTGGGGGGGAGTGGGGGGTGGTGTGGGGGGGGTTTTTGTATATGGGTTGGTGTTTTGGGTTGATTTTGCGGCGTTTATTTGTGGGTATTGGTGTATGGTGGGGTGTGGTGGTGATTTTCCGGTTTGGCGTTTTTTATTGGTGGGGGCGTTTATCGAGGGGGCCGTTTGTTGTTTGTTTGGGTTTTTTGTGTTGATGTTGGGGGTTTTTTGGGGTTATTGTGGTTGGGTTTTGGGGTTTTTTATTGTGGGTATGAGTGCGGGTTCGTTTGTTGTTGTTTTTTTTTTTTTGTTTTTTTTTTGTTTTCGAGGGGGGGTTTGTTTATGTGTGGAGTTTTAGTGTTGGGTTTCGCGGGTTTATGGTTTCGTGGGTTATTCGGTTTATGCGTATGGGTTTATTTCGGTTATGCGGACAGGGTTTATCGTGGGTTTATCGTTGTGGTGGGTTATCTGGGAGGGTTTACTGGTCGTGGGTTTTTATTGGGTGGGTTTATTGTGGTTATGGGGTTTTATTGCGATGGGGTGTTTATAGTGGGGTTTTCTGGTTTATGTAGTGGTGTTATTGGGGTGTTATATGTGGTTATGGGTTTATTGTGGGTTTATCGTGGGTTTATGTGGGTTTATCGTGGGTTTATTGTGGGTTTATCGTGGGGTTATTGTGGGTTTATGTGGGGTTTATTCGAGGGTATGGGTTTGGTGGGTTATCGTGGGTTCGGGTATTGTGGTTTATTGTGGGTTTTTCGGTTATGGGTGGTTATTGTGGGTGTTTGTGGGTTTATTGTGGGTTATCGTGGTTTTTATGGTTCGGGGTTTATGTGGGTTTTCGTAGGGTTTATGTGGGTTATCGTGGGTTTATCGTGTTATTGGGGTTTATCGGGTGGGTTATCGTGGGTTTAGTGGGTTTTATTGGGTTATGGGTTTTCAGGTTATTTGGGTTATGTGGTTATCAGGTAGGGGTTTGTGTGGGTTATCGGGGGTTTTCGAGGGTTTATTGCGGGTTGATCAGTGGGTTTAATTGTGGGTTTTCGAAGGGGTTATTGCGGGTTATCGAGGGTTTGGTACTTTAGTGGGTTTATCTATGTGGGTTTATTGTGGTTTTTTCGAGGGTTTATTGTGGGTTTATTGGGGTTTATCGTGGGTTTATTGTGGGTTTTTCGAGGGTTTATTGGGTTTATCGTGGGTTTATTGTGGGTTTTATTGTGGGGTTTATCGTGGGTTTATTGTGGGTTTTTATAGTGGTTTTTGTGGTTTTATCGTGGGTTATTGTGGTGGTTATTGTTGGGGGTTTATTGTGGGTTTATCGTGGGTTTATTGTGGGGTTATCGTGGGTTTATTGTGGGTTTTTCGACAGGGTTTATTGTGGGTTTATCGTGGGTTTATGTGGTTTATCGAGGGTTTTATTTGTATGGGTTTTTCGAGGGTTATATGCGGTGTTATTCGTGGGTTTATTGTGGGTTTTTAAGAGGGTTTATTGCGGGGTTTAGGGGGGTTTAGGGTTTGTGGGTTTATTCGGGGTTGATTGTGGGTTTAGGTTTATGTGGGGTTTATGCGGGGTTTATTGTGGGTTATTGTGGGTTAGTGTGGGTTTTTTCGAGGGTTTAATTGTGGGTTTATCTGGGGGTTATTGGGGTTTTATCGGGTTATGGGTTTACTGTGGTGAGGTGCTTGTTTTGTGGGTATCGTGGGTTTATCTGTGGGGTTATCGGGTTGGTTTATCAGGGTTATCGGGGTTTATTGTGGTGTTATCGGGGTTTATCGTGGGATTTATGTGGGTTTATCGTGGGTTTTCGGGTTGGGGATTTATGTTGGTGGGGTTTAGGGATTTCAGTGGGTTTGCGTTATGGGGTTTATGGGGTTATCGTGGGTTTTATTGGGTTTTTCGAGGGTTTATGTTAGCGGGTTTATCGTGGGTTTATTGAAGGGTTTTTCGTGGGGTTGATTTGGGTTTTTGGGGTTTAGTGGGTACTGTGGGTTTACTGTGGGTTTATGGGGTTATCTGTGGGTATGGTGTATGTGGGTTATTGCGTGGGGTTTATTCGTGTTATGGTTTATTTGTGGGGTTATCGGGGTGGGGGTTTCGTGGGTTATTAGTTCAGGGTTTGGGATGGGGTTTATATTGGTGGGTACCGACGTGACGGAGCCGTCACTCGCAGGTTTTAGTGTGGGTTTATTGGATGGTGTTTAGTGTAAGTGAGGTGTATTGGGGTTTATCGTGTTGGGTAGGGTTATTCGGGTTGATCGTGGGTTTATTGGCTTTGGGGTTTATTGTGGGTTGTTATTGGGATCTGGGTTGTGTTTCGTTATTGGTTCGGGGTTGTATTGCGTTCGAGGGTTTTATTGTGGGTTATTGTGGGTTTATTGCGTTCGTGGGTATGTGGGGTTTTAGGTGTATAGGGTTTCTTCGAGTGGTATTGTGTATCGTGGGTTTATCGAATTTGTGGGTTATTGTGTGTGATCTTGGATTTTTGTACGACGGGTTTATTGTGGGTTTATTGGGGTTTAGTGCGGATTTATGCGGGTGTGGTTTCGTGGGTTTATCGTGGGTTGTACTTGGGTGTTATGGGGGTTTATGGGGTTTATCGGGGGTTTATTGTGGGGTATCAGGGCCCAGTCTATGGGGGTTTATCGAGAGTGTATTGCCGTATTGCTAAGTGGGACTATGGCGGGTTTATCGTGGGTTGTACTGTGGATTTACGGGGTTAGTGGGTTTTAAGTTTCGTGGGTTTATCGTGGGTTTATAGGTTTCTGTGGGTTTAAGTTGGGTTTATGCGGGTTTATCTGGAGTTTATTGTGGGTTGATACGGCGGTTTATTGTGGGGTTTATGGGTGGGTTATTGCGTTTGCGGGTTATTGCGGGTTTAGGTGGTTTATTGTGGGTTTGTCGAGGTTTTTCGTGGGGTATTGTGCGGGGTTTATCTGGTTGGTGGGTTATCGGGTTCGTGAGGTTATTGGGGTTGTATCGAGGGTTATTGTGGGTTTATGTGGGTTTATTGTGTTTTTCGAGGGTTATTGCGGGGTTTACAGTGGTTTATTGTGGGGTTATCGTAGGTGTTTATGCTGGGTTTATCGTGGGTAGTGTGGGTTATTGTGGTGATCGTAGGTTATTGGGGTTTATGGTTCTGCTTGTGGGTTATGTGGTTATTGTGGGTTTATCGGGGCATTGTCGGGTTTATCGTGGGTTTATTGCGGGTTAAGTCGTGGTTTATTGTGTGGTTTATGGGTTTATTGTGGGTTTATTGTGGGTTTATTGTGGGTTTATCGTGGGTTTATTGTTTATTGCGGTTTATCGTGGTTTATTCGTGGGGTTTTTCGGGGGTTATGTGGGTTTATGTGGTTGGTGGTATTGTGGGTTATCGCAGGTTATTGTGGGTTTATCGAATGGGTTTTATTGTGGGTTATCGGAGTAGCGGGTTTCGACGGGTTATTGGTTGATGGGTTTATTGTGGGTTTAGTTTAGTCGTGGGTTTATCGGGGTTTTTGTGGGTTTCATGATTTTATCGCAGGTTATTGGTGGGTTTAGGGGTTTATCTGTGGGTTTATTGCGGGCGGGTTTATCGAGGGTTTAGGGGGTTTTGTGGGTATTATCTGTGGGTTATCGTGGGTGTATCGGGGTTTATCGGGGTTTATTGTTGGGTTTATACTGGGTTATCGGGGGTTTATCGGGGTATCGTGGTATGGTTATCGTGGGTTGTATTGTGGGTATTTAGGTGGGTTTTATGGTTAAGTGGTTATATGTGGGTGTTTAATGGGGTTTATGTGGGTGTATGTGGGTTTATTGTGGGTTTATCGTGGGTTTATTGTGGGTATATTGCGGGTTTATGTGGTTAATCGGGTTTATCTTGGGTTTATTGTGGGTTTAACGTGGGTTATTGTGGGTTTATCGTGGGTTTATTGCGGGTTTATTGTGGGTTTATTGTGGGTTTACTCGTGGTTTATGGGCGTCGGGTTTATCGCGGGTTATAGTGGGTTTATCGTGAATTTACGGGGTTATTGGGGGTTTATGTGGGTTTTATTGTAGGTTTAATGTGGGTTGTATGTGGTTTATTTGGGATTTAGTTGGGGTTATTGTGGGGTGTTATTGTGGGTATATTGCGGGTTTATCGTGGGTTTATCGCGGGTTTATCTTGGGTTTATTGTGGGTTTAACGTGGTTATTGTGGTTAGTGTGTATGGGTTTATATCGTGGGTTTGTGGTTAAATGGGTTTACTCTGCGGGGTTTTATCGGGGGTATCGTGGAATTTATCGTGTTTGGGTGGGTTTAAGTGGGTTTATTGTAGGTTTAAGCATGGGCTTATGGTTATTCGCGGGTTATTGGTGGGGTGATGGGGTATTGGGGGATATGGGGTTTTCGTGGGGATCGCGGGTTCATGTTGGGGGGGGGGGGATGGGGTGACGGGTGGGTTTGGGGGAGGACGTAGGGATGGGGGGGTAGGTGCGGGTGGTTAGGGTGGGGCTTGGGATGGGGGGGCGGGAACGGGGGGGGGGTGCGGGGTTACGGGGTGGGTTTATGTGAGGAATGGCTATATTTACGTTATGTGGGTGTTTCATGTTTATGGGGTTTACATGGGTTTATCGCGGGTTTGACGTGGGTTTGACGTGGGATTATTGTGGTTTTATTGTGGGTTTATCGCGGGTTTATCACGGGTTATTGGGTTTATTGTGGTTTATCGTGGGTTTATTGTGGGTTTATTGTGGGTCTATCGAGGGTTTATCGAGGGTTTATTGCGGGTTTATTGGAATTTATCGTTGAGTGGTTTATTGTGGGTTTATTGTGGGTTTAATCTGGGTTAATCTGGCTTTTTTGGTTGGTTTACTTGTGGGGTTTACCGTTGGTTTATGCGGGGTGTATTAGGTTACGCGGTTATGCGGGTTATCGTGTTGTTATGTGGTGATTGTGTTATTGTGGGTTATATGTTGGGTTACGTGGGTTTATCGTGGGTTAATGTGGGTTATTGGGGTACATCGGCTTAGTGGGTTTATTGTTGGGTTATTGGGGGGTTATCACGGGTTACGTGGGTTTATCGTTGGGGTTATTGCAGGTTTAATCGTGGGTTTTTTGGTGTTAATGTGGGTGTTATTGTTGATTTGGTCGTGGGTTATTGCGGGTTTATCGCGGGTTATTGTGGGTTGTATGTTGGGTTAATTGTGGTTTATTGTGCATTTGTCGTGGTTTAGTGTGGGTTATTGCGGGGTTTATCGTGGGTTATTGTGGGTTAATGGGGGTTTACTTGTGCAATTTTTTGTTAGGTTTATGTTAGGAGGCTATTGTTATTGGGTAATGATTTTGAGGTGGGGGTTCATTGGATATGGAGGTATATGGGTGATTGGGATTTGATTGATGGGGCCTTATGGTTATTTTGGGGTTAGGATTTATTGGAGGTTGTTAGGGTATGGGGTTTTTGGGTTATGTTTGGGGTTATTCTTGAGATTATGCGATATGGTTATTGGTTATTTGATTTGAGCTTATGGGGTGTTTATTCGGGGGTAAATTGTAGATTTTATTGGAGGGCTATGGGTGTTATTTCGGGGGGTTATTTGAGATTTATTGGGGCTTATTGGGTGTTTATTGCGGTTAATTGAGATTTATGGGGCTTATGGGTGATAGCGGGGGTTAATTTGAGATTTATTGGAGTTTATTGGGTGGTTATGGGGTTATGGGTAGGGGCTTAGGGTATGTTTTGAGATTTATTGGGGCTATTGGGGTTTATCGGGGGTAATTGAGAGTTATGAGGGAGGGTTATTGGGTTTATCGGGTTATATTGAGATTTATTGGGGCTATTGGGTGTTTATGGGTTAATTTGAGATTTAGTGGAGGCTTATTTGGTAGTTTATCGGGGTTAATTGAGATTTATTGGGAGGTTGATTGGGTGTTTATGGGGTTAATTGGAGATTTATTGGAGGGATTGGGTGTTATTGGGCGTAATTTGAGATTTTGAGTCTTGGTAGTTACGGTGGGTATTGGATTTAGTGGGTTATTGGGGTTATGGGGTTTGGAGATTTATGGAGCTTATTGGGTGTTATTCGGGGTTAATTTGGAGATTTGATGGAGGGTATGGGTGTTTATCGGGGGTTAATTTGAGATGTTATTGGCGGTTATGGGTGTTATGGTGGGTTAATTTGAGATTTATTGGAGGTTATTGGGTGTTTACGTGGGGTTAATTTGATTTGGGCATTATTGGGGTTATTGGGGTTTGATTATGGGTTTTGGGGTCGGGTATTGAGATTTATTGGGGGCTATTGTGTTGTTTATCGGGGGTAATTTGAGATTATTGGAGGCTTATGGTTGTGTTATTGGTTTTAGGTTATTGGTTGGGGGTTAATTTGAGATTTATTGAGGATTGGGGTTTATTGTATTGGATATGGCTTGGGTTTATGGGGGTTATTTGAGATGTATTGGCAGCGGATTGTATATGGAATTGGATTTGGAGTTATGGGTCGTTTAGTGGGGTTAAATGTGATTATTGAGGTTATGGTTTTATTGAATGAGTTGTTGAGCTTTGGGGTGTGTTTATTGGGGTTAACTTGAGATTTATTGGAGGGTTATTGGGTGGTTATTGGATATTTTGGAGGTTAATTGTGAGGTTTATTGGGGGTTTAGAACGATTTTCCCACAGCACCTGTAATTGGTACTATAGAATAAAGGGAAACACACAGAGAGGCATCAGCAATTAATGTACAGGAGAAACATCTTGTGGCTCGTCAAGTGCAACAAGTGCTGAGGACGAGATGATGGGAGTTGATGAGGCTGGGAGGGGATGAGGGGAGTTGATGAGGTTGAGAGGGGATGATGGGAAGTTGATGAGGTTGAGATGCTGGATGATGGGAGTTGATGAGGCTGGGAGGGATGATGGGATGATGGGTGATGAGGCGGCTGAGAGGGTGATGGGATTGGAAGTTGATGAGGTTGAGAGAGGAGATGGGAGTTGATGAGGCTGGGAGGGGATGAGGGGAGTTGATGAGGTTGGGAGAGGGGATGATGGGAGTTGTGAGGCTGGGGAGGGGATGAGTGGGATGTTGATGAGGTTGAGAGGGGATGAATGGGAGTTGATGCAGGCTGGGAGGGGATGATGGGGAGTTATGAGGTGAGAGGGGATGATGAGAGGGAGAGGAGCTTGATGTGAGAGGGGTGATGGGAGTTGATTGAGGCTGGGAGGGGATGATGGGAGTGATGAGGCTGGGAGGGGATGATGGGGTGTGAGTGACGTGTGGAGAGGGTCGATGAGGAGTTGATGAGGCGGTGGAGGGATGATGGGATTGATTGATGAGGTTGAGAGGGGATGATGGGAGTTGGATGAGGCTGGGAGGGGATGATGGGAGTTGAGAGGTTGAGAGGGGATGATTGGGAGGTTGATGAGGTAGGAGGAGAGGGAGTTGATGAGCGGGATTGGAGGATGGGAGTTGGGATGAGTGGAGGGATGAGTTGGAGGGTTGATGGGAGGTGGTGGAGAGGATGATGGGAGTTGATGAGACGGGAGAGGATGATGGGAGTTGAATTAGAGGTGTGAGAGCGATGATGGAGAGTTGATGAGGGTTGAGAGAGGATGATGGGAGTTGATGAGGTTAGTTGATGAGGGGATTGATGGGAGGTTGATGAGACTGAGAGAGGATGATGGGGAGTTGATGAGGTGAGCGAGAGGATGATGGGGTTGAAAGGTTGAGAGAGGATGATGGGGTAGTGATGAGGTTGAGAGAGGATGATGGGAGTGATGAGGTTGAGGGGGATGATGGATGTTGATGAGGTTGAGAGGGGGATGGATGGGAGTTGATGAGGTTGAGAAAGAGGATGATGGGAGTTGATGGGTTGAGAGGGATGATGGAGTTGATGAGGTTGAGAGGGGAGGATGGGAGTGGATGAGGTTGAGAGGGGATGATGGTGAGAGTGTGGATGGGATTATGAGGTTGAGAGGGGATGATGGGAGTTGATGAGGTTAGAGAGAGGATGAGTGTGATGAGGTGATGAGGTGAGAGCGGAGATGGGAGGGATGAGGCTTGAGAGAGGATGATGGGAGTTGAGATTGAGACGACTGAGAGAGTTATGATGGAGAGTATGTGAGTGTGAGACGGGGAGGGGATGATGGGAAGTGTGAGGACTGGAAGGGGATGAGGGGTTGATGAGGTTGAGAGGGATTGAGACTGAGGGGATGATGGGAGGCATGAGGTTGAGAGGGGACCGAGACTGGGGAGGGGATGATGGGAGTTGATGAGGTTGAGAGGGGATGATGTGAGTTGATGTCCTACACATGATGGCTGTGTATCTGGTCCATCACTAACCGATCAACCTTTTTCCATTCACAGCCATTCAGCACCTTAAAGTCACGTTGTTCCGGGCAAGATGGGAGGCCTGGTCTTCAGTGGGCAGGGCAGCGTCGCTGCCATGGGTGCTGAAGTGCTCGGGCGACAGGTTGGATCTCTTGGGGTCGGGAGCCGAACTGTCATTAACACCTCTACCCCACCTCCAAGCGGAGGTACAGCCCGACCAGGTACACCCCTCCACCCGCGGACGATCATACCCGACATGGGGGGGGTCCATCGGCTTCGCTCTCTTGCTCTTTTTCGGCTTGTTATCATCAGGTCTCGGTTGCAGCTGAGAAAGAGAAAAACGATTCGGTAAGTGCTCCCTGGGCAACACTGGCAGCATGTGGGTCAGCATCATGGGAGCTGTAGTCCTAAACCATTGTGGTAGGGGGTGATTTGGTGTCCTGGCTTGTTCGTCCCAGTTTAATAAGGTCGTCAATGTGATTGGACGGTGTGGTGGGTGCTCCATAGGGATTGTCCAACCTCGTGGCTTTTGATACATTGTATCAGCTCACTTTAAACTGCTTGTTTACCCCAAACTGTCTCCAAGCAGTTACTCCACACTACAGGTATTAAAGGATGGCTGGGAATTTGGTCCTGCAACCGGTGATGGCGAGCTGGAGCCAAACAGATATAAGTAAGAAACCATGGAATATCAGGTGGACTGGCCCTTTAATTAATAAATAACTTCCCCCTTAATTCTGGGGTAGTGCAAGGGAACAGGGGTGTAAGATGAACCCTGTACAGCCCGGGCCGTCCCAGTGTGACATGTGAAGTCATGCTATCGAGCGAGCTATCTGTGGTCTATCTAGCGAGCTGAGAGAGGCGGCGAGCGAGCGCGCGAGAGAGCGAGCAGCGAGCGAGCGAGCGCGCGGCACGCCGCGCGCTGCGGCGAGCGAGCGAGCGATGCGAGCGAGCAGCGAGCGAGCGAGCGGCGCGCACGCGCGCGCGAGCGAGCGAGGCGAGCGAGCGAGGGGATGCGAGCGAGCGTAGAAGCGAGCGAGCGAGCGGCGGCGCGAGAGATCGAGCACGAGCGGAGCGAGCGCGCGCGCACGCTGACGCGCGCGCGGAGCGAGCGGAGCGAGCGAGCGAGCGAGGCGAGCTAGCAGCGAGCGAGCAGCGGCAGCGCGCACGCGCGAGCGCGAGAGCTGAGCGAGCGAGCGAGCGAGCGTACCGAGGAGGGAGCGAGGATCGAGGAGCGAGAGAGCGAGTCTGAGCGCGCGCTGCGCGCGCGAGCTGAGCGTAGCGAGCGGGAGAGCGACCGAGGATGCGAGAGAGCGAGTCGAAGGAGAGAGAGAGCGAGCGAGGAGCGAAGCGAGCGAGTCGAGAGAGGGATCGAGCGGAGCGAGCGAGATAGAGAGCGAGCGCGATAGATCGACCGAGGAGCAGCGAGCGAGCGAGCGAGCGACGAGAGATCGAGGCGAGCGAGCAGCGCCGAGCGTAGCGATGCGATCCGCAGCGATCAGCCAGCGATCCGAACGTAGACAGCAAAGCGAGCGAGCGATGCGAGGCGAAGCGATCGATCGAGAAGAGAAGCTAGGAGGAAGCGAGCTATCTACGATCCTTCAATCTATCTATCGAGCTACTATCTAGCTATCGATTCAAGCGATCTGATCAGTATCTATCTGTCTGTCTATCTATCTATCTTATCTATTCTATCTAATCTATCTCTCTATCTATATATATATCTATCTCTCTCTCTCTGCTCTCTCTCTCTCTCTCTTCTCTCTCTCTCTCTCTTCTCTCCCGTCTGTCGTCTGTTTATCATCTATCTATTAGATCTATCTATATATCTATCTATCCATCTATCCACTATCCAGCTATCATCTATCTATCCCTATCTGTTCCTATCTATCTGTAATGTAGGGGGGTTTGGGTCGGGGGATATTGGGGGCAGGGTTCAGTATTGGAAATAAGAAGAAAGTAAAAGACAAGTCTGTCCCTTTTTGAGTCTGTTTATATTATTTAGATGAATGTGGACTTTCACCTCCACAGGAGCAGATAGACACACTGTACTGATTCATCTTATTTGTTTGGACTGTGTTCTGTGAGTCTCTATTAACTATTTCCTAATGTAATTTACTATCAGCCGTAGTCCGTGCTGGGGATGCTTGGAGCTGTTGTGAACTATATTTCCCAGAGTCCATAGCCAAGTAGCAGTTTGTGGATGTTTTCTGATTGGGTGTCAATGTGTGTGGGGTCAATGACATTTTGTATGGTTCTTTCTCTGTGTAGAATATATAATTGCATCAGTTTGTATGTGAGGTGCAGGTTTAAACTGACATAGTTTATTTCAGTTCATTTCTCGTCTTTCCATCTGTTTCCTACATAAAGATTCATCAGTGCAAACAGGAAAATTTCCTTTACTACAGCAAAACTTGCAGGTACTGCCTCATTTCTTATTTATCTCAGGCAGGTGGAGTTAGTTTTACCCAGGGATAGGGACATTGTGGTCTAATGCAGAACTGGGACAAAGCGGGGATGTGATCTGCAGGACTTTTCTGTAATAGAAATGTTTTACTGACTTTACACAGGTGTGAATTTAAATGGATATGACTTTGTTATGTTTATTATTGTGTCTCCCAAACTTTGGTTATTAAACCAGTATTAATTCTTCCATCAACAATAGGGGAAAGGTCTCTTGAGTAGAACCTGGGCCCCCCACTGAGTGGTACCTGGGCCCCTCACTGAGTGGTACCTGGGAACTCCACTGAGTGGTACCTGGGAACTCCACTGAGTGGTACCTGGGCCCCCCACTGAGTAGTACCTGGGAACTCCACTGAGTGGTACCTGGGCCCCCCACTGAGTGGTACCTGGGAACTCTACTGAGTGGTACCTGGGAACTCCACTGAGTGGTACCTGGGCCCCCCACTGAGTAGTACCTGGTTAAACCCACAATAAACCCACGATAAACCCGCAATAAACCCACGATAAACCCACAATAAACCCACAATAAACCCACAATAAACCCTCGATAAACCCACAATAAACCCACGATAAACCAATATATATATCTTTCAGTCAGCATAATGTATTAATTCTATAGGAACCCTTTGGGGTAATATGATATTGATCCGTTAAAACATGTGATGCTGTTTGGGTACTTTACTTTACTAGTTTTTCTTCTTAGTTACACAGAACCCATCTGATAATACCAACTCAATATCATATTTATATATATATATATATATATATTGTTTCAATGGGGGGGATGAGCACGCCTCTTGGGATTGTCTACTGAATTGGATGTGCACTAGGATTCCATTTTGTGTGACCAGGCAGATTTTGGTTATGGTATTGCATAGCTGTTATTATGACATCACCAATGACCTCATCACCTTCATGCTGACACTGGAACATGAACGCCTTCCTAATGGTTGTGTTCTACTGGGAGAAAGAATCCCATTCATCTATTGATTTCCCTGGAGACATTCTCTCACCAAACCCTTTATCTTCTATACACTAAAGCACACTTGGGAATGTTGCTTTTTACCGATAAGTAGTTTTGGGTCTCAGTAGCACCTCTGTTCCAGTGTTTGCTTTATATTGTCTTTTCTAAAGCCACAGACGTATTGCTTTAACTGAGAACAAATTTGGTCCAGATGGGTGGCTGATCTCCACAGAGAAGTGTAGTCTTCCATCGACGGACAGAATACAAAACCGCATTCTCCACCAAATCAAAGTGCGTCCTGGTAGAAGTTTCCAAGTGCAAGGATATTGCTGAATTGGCATTGGGAAATTAAAACCATTCAGCCTAGTTTTGTGGTAAATCTTAATTTGTCCTTCTCTCTTGTTGCTGTGTAATAGTTGTAACAGTTGTTTATCGCAACTTTGCTATGATTTTCCTGCCCAAAAAAATGTGCTGCTTTGAAAGGCTTCATTTGGCCTTTGTTCAGTGATAGCTCTGTGCGTAGCAGATAAATGCCTCCTGAATGAATACAATGTCCTGCTGCTATGACTGCCAATAAAAAGTCCCCTCTCTGTTCCAGCTTTAGATAGCGCCCTGCCTAGATTATCCTTGTTACTTTACAATGTGCTTCTCTTTCATTTATACAAAGAGCCACATGTAACGGGCCATTCCAACCTTCGACAAACCGGATGATGTCATATTTATTTTCTTTTAATGTGTTATTCACCTAATATAGAGTTTGTGTGGCAGATTGTGGTTATCGTAGACAAATTTCTATATACCACAAGCTCTCTTAACAGAACCATAGCATAGGGGCCGGTGTGACCCCAATATTCAGTATTTTAAGGAGCAGAATTGTCATTGTTTTTTGTATATTCCATCAAGTTATCATGTTTTTTTTCTCTTGAAATCTTCCAACATCATTACTTCATTTCATAATTACATCATTAATTCATTACATCATTCATTCATTACATCATTACTTCATTTCATAATTACATCATTATTTCATTACATCATTCATTCATTACATCATTCATGACATCATTACTGGAAAATGCCATTATGCTGTTCTCTCTATATTTCTTCTTCTCTTTTAACAATTTTTGGACTGTCTCCTCCCACAGTTTTCAATCTAGAGACCCCCAAGCGACACACACAACTACACAAAGCACACACATCATTTCAAAAAAAGTTCTCAATTTTCAAAATTAAAGCACAATAATAGAAAAGGTGTTTTACAAAAACAAACAATTACAATGGAGTAATATTCATCAGAAAGAAGGCATAGAAAAACCACAACAGTCTAGCACTTTCCATACAGTCAGATAAATGTGATTCGGTCATTCATCGGTTAAACCCACGATGGGTAGAGCCCTGTTCCATGTATGGCACATTAATACAGACCAAGAGATGAGTGCCTTTATATTTGGCCATAGTGCTCTCCTTACTAAAGACTTGTAGGGCATGAGAAATTCAGGGGACCCAGGAAAGTTTTGTGATACTAGAGTTTGGGGGGAAATGCTCTGGTTGGGTGGACATTTCATTAAACTGCAATAGGAAACGAAAGTTCATCCTTCGAAGGGTATTTTTGGAATTTCAACTTTTGTTTTGCCCATTTTGTGACGCTCACAATGACGATATTTCGCCTGTGAAATTACGTATTCTTATTGGCGATCTTCTGCATAACGTGGCTCTTGTTGGTTTGTCTATCTAAACCTTCCTAACGTCTAAACCTCTAGTGCAAATCGTTACAGCAAGATCCGTGCCATGCCCACGAGACCAAACCATTCCCAAAACTGGATAACAGTGGACCATGTATGAACAGCCCCATGGGAAGTATCCAATAGATGTCTACCCCATACCTTCCTTCCTCTACTTGTTTCTATAACTGTCTCCCTATTTGCTGTGTTAACGAATGTTCCTTTCCATTGAGTTGCTGGTTGCTGAAATGTAAATTAGAGCAGCAGTCTATCCATAATAACCAGTGAGTAATAAACCACCTGCTGCAAACTAGCCTGGGGTACCAAAGGTATTAAAGGAGAATAAAAGTGTGCATAAAGCTTTTAATAAAAAAGTTAAAATGAAAAGAACCTGAGTCAGGGAGGTAGGATTGGTAATTTCTACCTCCCAATCTCATTTCTGTGAGGAGCACAAGCATGAGAAAAAACTGCTTCTGCCAGGCTTCCCGGTGCTTCAGCACTATCTTTAATACAGGAAGGTCCAGGACACTAACCTGGCAGATAAAATGTATGTGCTGTAGCTCCTCTACTAAATGATATTGGGAGGTAGGAATTATCAAACCTACCCCATGTACCTTTTATTTTTATAAAGTAATTTTTTACAGCAATTGTGCTTAAAATGGTAATACAATGTATTACATATCAGGTAACCAGCACAGTCTATGATTGTTTTATTTGCACTGCATTTACAATCCCGGCGTTATTTTATGGGTGTGTTCGAAAATATCGACCACGATAATCAATCGACTGATACTGCAAATAGTTTTCTATGATCTGATTGTTCTCTATAATCTCATCGTTTTCCATGATCTGATTGTTCTCTATAATCTCATCGTTTTCTATGATCTGATTGTTCTCTATAATCTCATCGTTTTCTATGATCTGATTGTTCTCTATAATCTCATCGTTTTCTATGATCTGATTGTTCTCTATAATCTCATAGTTTTCCATGATCTGATTGTTCTCTATAATCTCATCGTTTTCCATGATCTGATTG
>JAACNH010000554.1:60308-74429 GCA_019447015.1 Hymenochirus boettgeri
AAAAAACCGTCCGATCTGCTGCAGTCCTTATACTTTGGCTTTAAGGAACATGTGCCGAGATCATTAGCCCTTTGGCTATGAAGTTCTTTGCATTAAATAAAAGTCCAATTCACTATTCACCCATTAGACTTTATGTAGCTTTTTTAGCTGGGGTGTTTGAGTTCACATATAATAAATGAAGGTGTGTAATATATAATGCCAATACCTCCCCTTTATAGGATGGCAGTGCTTGTTACTCCTATCCCCAAGCTTCCCTGCTTCTGGGAACACCTTCATGTCTGCTATATTATTATATGGCAACAGCCCAATTCATTTAAATGGGAAGATCATGTGAGTAAATGTATTCACTAGCGGTTTGTGTCTTTATTGCAGGTTTAACTGCCTGAATTCAATCAATCTACTACAGTAAAGCTGGGAACACACATAAAGGCCTTTAAAACATGAGACAGAATTATGCTACTTACAGTCCCGGGTATTTTTCCTGTGTAAATCATTGGGGGAACGCTCAAAACTGCATACCGTATATACTCGAGTATAAGCTGAGGTACCCATTTTTGCCTCCAAAATCAGAAAAACATGATTGACTCGAGTATAAGCCGAGGGTAGATAGTTGCCCTTTAAATGTACAGTAATCCCATACAGTAACCCTAATACTTTCCACTGTAGATGTTTGGAAACTACAACTCCCAGCATGTTTCGTTGCTGGGAGTTGTAGTTTCCAAACACCTATAGTAGAAAGGTATTGGGTGGTTACTGTATGGCATACTGTCCCCCACCCTAGAGCCCCCCCCCCCAGTTCACTTACCGTACCTGGCCAGTCTTCATCTCTCTGCCGGCTGCCGCTCGCTCTGTGCAGAGCTGGCAGTTCCCAGTACTGCTTCGCGGCTGCGCGATGACATCATCCCGCCAGCGTGCACGATGACATTATCGCACACCCGCGAAGAACAACTGGGAACTGCTGGCTTTCCTTCCTGACTCGCGGCTGCATCTGGAATTAAGGTAAGTTTTCTCTTGACTCGAGTATAAGCCGAGGCAAGGTTTTTAGGTTGATTTTTAAACCTAAAAACCTCGGCTTATACTCGAGTATATACGGTATTTTCCCCCCAGCCGCGGCTGACTCCCTATAATTCCAGTAAAGGGCGATAACCTTTAGGCAGCACAGTGGTTAGCACTGATACCTTGCAGTGCTGAAGTCCTGAGTTCGATTCCACCCTTGGACAAATCAGCAAGGAGTTTGTATGTTCTCCCCGTGCTTGCGTGGGTTTCCTCCGGGCATTCCGGTTTCCCCCACAATCATAAAGACATACTGATAGGTTGTATGTGTACATGAAATGCTTAGATTGTAAGCTCTTCGGGGCAGGGCCTGATGCATGTATACATGGAATTGTAAAGCGCTACAGAAGATGTTGGGGCCATATAAATCCACAATATTAATAATAATGACCGTGGCCAAGGTAAATTACCAGATATATCTGATCAATGGCGAGACAGACTATGAATGTTCGTCAGGACCACACGGAAATGCGCTACTCGCCAATCCTGTCGCTTCCAGCTGGATTGCCCCTTAATCACCAATGCGTGTTCCCACCTATAGACAACTTCCAATTGGTTACATCGCTTAATAAATAAGGCCCAGTGTATTCTGTGGGTTACTAGAAGAGAGCTAGTGTAGTTATGATTTAGCCCAACAGCAAAGTTATGTAAAACAAACAGTCAAACACTCCCGGACAGTTATCTGCTATTCAGAAGCCTTCCAGTAAGAAAATGAACCTATTTCCAGCTTAGATGTTTCTACCCGACATAGGTTAGTGGCATCATAGCCAAGCACAAACGATTTTTACAGTGCATGCTGGGAAAAACACGTATCTGTTGATTATTGAATGAAGTTAACTAGGATTATAAAATGATAGATGTGTTTATACAAGGACGATATTAGTAGAAATTCATTGACCAATGTATCTAACTGTGCAGCAAAAGAGAGATGCAGGTCAAAGCTAACAATGCAGAACAACATTGAATTAGAATGAAGATCTCCTTGATATAAAAACCGTAATCTGTGTCTCACGTCTCATTTTAATATGGTTATTGAGAAATGTAACTTTCTAACATGGGGTTTGTGTCTTATTTCCCAGTGTTCCAGTATCACACAGTTTGGTCACTGACCATTATGTTTTTTACACATGCTCAATTCTAAGATACTACAGGAACTTGTTACAGTTGGTCACACCCACTAGTAGCTTCTAGCCAATCCTTTTACAGGACAGATTAGACAAGGGAGCATGTGACTGAGATCAGGGGTGTGGCCAGCCACTGTACATACACACAGTTATTTCATCCAGTTCTTCAATGGTAACATTTACTTTAATGCTATTTATTGTATTTCTATTTTACCATTTATTGGTGTTTTTATAGGGGATATGTTCAGATTCTGGAGTGTAAAAATCTGTGTTTAGTTCTCCTTTAATAAAAAAAAATGGCGCGACCCCCCTGCTTTTACATGCTTCCTTCCAAATGAACATGTGTTTAGGGGGAAGATTTAAACTGGAACTGAAACTAAAATGATTTATTCAATAGGCCACCTGACAGCAGAGCAATGTGTGTGTTTGCTGGAAGCTTCCTATTCTGTAGAAGGATAGGAGAAGGCGATGGCTGATTTCCTTAGAATATTTGCATTTTGTCAGGACACCATATGGATTTCTTATTCAAAATACGCTGCAAACAATCCCATTCACTGTCAGGCCCTGCTTAGCTTATACCATTAACACTTTAACTTTGCCATTAACACAAAAACGTACCAAGACACGTATAAGTAATAATTCATTATTGAAATGATTTATCTAGATTACACATACTTGGGTATTTTACATATCGTAAATGAATCAATTTCCTCCCCTTTGCTATGTCCTTTTGTGAAGTAAAAATGTACATTTTACAAATAAAAGGTACCTGGGGCAGGAAGGTAGGATTAATTATCCCTACCTCCCAATATAGCTTTGGTTAGGAAGCTACAGCATGTACAGTCTTCATCTGCCAGGTTAGTGCCCTGGGCCTTCCTGTATTAAAAGACTCCCGAGTGCTGACAGAAGCTGCCGATTCTCATAAAAATGATACTGGGAGGTAGGAAGTACCAGTTCTACCTCCCTGCCCAACGTGCTTTTCATTTTAACTGTATTTAAAAAAATAATAATAATTACACTATAGTTCTCCTTTAAAGCATATGTACTTGTAAAGAAACTTCCCCTTTAAAAAATCTCTAACATTGAAATAAAGCCCCTATGTACATCTCAATACAATTCCCATGCAGTTTTATACAATACACTATTTATTAAGCAAGATGCACATGTTCAATGACCATAACGGAGAAGGGCACCCAGTCCCCACAGTGGGCTCTCATTCATTGACCATTAACATGAAAAAAGGGGGAGATTCTGATTTCAGTGTCCAGCTGAAGACTGCAAAGAAAGCAAAAGCAGCCAGGTCAGAACCTGGGAATGGGGTTCTGTACAGAAGAGGATTAAATGTAACAGACCGTGAGCCGTATTACAATTTTGTTTTTAGTGTTATTTATAAAATATATTACAATTTAATAAAAAGAATGGCATCTTGCTATGTGAATATTTTTTTTTTAAAAAAAAAATCTGTACATTTTTTTCAGTTAATATTTTACAGTTTCTTCAAATTACGACAGAACCAGCAGCTCGTTCAAGATCCTTATGGAAGATTCGTAGAGAGCCCTGTAAGATAAGAACATGTTAACGTGTCAAGGTGAACAGTAGACTGTAGGTGGCAGCACAGAGCCAAGTTACTAATATGGGATAATCATTCATTGGGATCACACTCAATTACAAGCCACCGGGTCGCTCTCACCAATTATTATTGCAGTTGTATTGGTCTATACGGTTAGACAGTTAGTAGGTAGGTGATATTTCTTAGACTGTTCTATGGGGATAGGTCAGAACTTTTTTTTAAAATGGAAATTACCCAGAAGTCTTGCATAGGCGTAAGGAGAGCTCCAATACCTTATACTCTCCTTATATTATTTCATTATCTGGTGACGTCTGTTTATAGGGGCTTAACATTTGCAAAACCAGAGGCCTACATTGCACTAAAGATAATAAGCTGAAACCAGTCTGTGGCTGGCTCTCTGGTTTTGTATTTAGCTCATGGAATACAGTTAAAGCCTCTTAGTAGGTGTATTTCTTTAAGTGCTACCATGGAAATTACCCAGAAGTCTCCACCCCTAACTTTAAGTTTAGTCATACGTCATAAGTGTTTTTACCTTTCGATGCTTCCCACGTCATCCATTGTAACTTCACTGAAGTTTTTCAGCTTTCTGTAAATGGTCGATGCGCAGTTTTTAACAGATGACGTTTGTTTCTCTGATAGAGGAGACAAGTTACCAATAATTTTAAACTCAAAATACGTTTATTCCCTCTGTAGTCTATTCTGGTCTCTAGAATCCCAAATGCCTTCTCCAGGGCCTTCCTACTCATGTCTGCGCTGGTCTCTAGAATCCCAAATGCCTTCTCCAGGGCCTTCCTTCTCATGTCTGCTCTGGTCTCTAGAATCCCAAATGTCTTCTCCAGGGCCTTCCTTCTCATGTCTGCTCTGGTCTCTAGAATCCCAAATGCCTTCTCCAGGGCCTTCCTACCCATGTCTGCGCTGGTCTCTAGAATCCCAAATGCCTTCTCCTGGGCCTTCCTACTCATGTCTGCTCTGGTCTCTAGAATCCCAAATGCCTTCTCCAGGGCCTTCCTACCCATGTCTCCTCTGGTCTCTAGAATCCCAATTACCTTTTTACTCTTATCTGTTCTGGACTCTAGAATTAAAAGTTAATTGCCAACTCTTGGGCTTTCTAAAGGTGGCCATACACACGGCTGATACTCGACAAATCCCGTTGGGAACTGCAGTGTTTCATCAAGGTGTGGGGGTCGAAAACAACACACATGGCCAATCATTCCGGACAGATAATTTCAGATCCCTTTATTTCAGTAGAAGTTCCTTTGTATTGGCGAGTGTCACATGTGTATAGCTACCTCTGTTCTATAGATTTCCAATTGTCTTCTCCTGGGCCTTTCTACTCTTATCTGTTCTGGACTCTAGTATTATAAATAAATCCTAGATCCAGTCCGACGAATGGCCAACAATTGGTTCACATGTGGGCATTCGGTCAGGCATTGTGGTTCATCCAGTGCCCATACACAAACCAATTGTCGGCTATAAAGTCTGTCCATTGAGCAGTCTTTCTAATCTTTTCTGTGTTGATCAGCTTTGTGATTTTAGCCCCTCTCTCAATTACTGAATATCCCCGATCATCAGATCTCTTACTTTTATTGCTGAGAACTACAATATACAGCGAAGCAGTCAAACTGATCACCCCCTCCACTTCCTCTAGCGTGATGCACTCGGTCAGTTCTTCCAAGAAGGAACTTGGGAAAAGAAAAGAAAGAGGTTACCAATCAGTTAGGTGGGTTCCTATTACTATTATACACGTTCCGATAAGATCCTACATTTAATGACTAGTAAACCTGCAGAGAGGAACGAGTGGAAAAGACTGATCTACCTCACACACAATAATTACACATTGTTACTCCCACACAGTGACATTGCAATGCGGTTTGCACAAACCAGATCTATTCAAACAAGGATTCAATAAAGAGATACTAATAAAGGGGAACTAATGTCATTGTGGGAGCATACATGCCCCATCACTGCCCTAGGCCAAGACATTCTATTTGGTTTTAGAATATTACTACAATAAATTGGATCAAACCAATATACATCGTGTTAAGGGGCAGGAATAAAAGGTAAAAATGTTTCCCCTGTGTGTCAAGCAGGAAAAAAGTAAAAAGCTAATAGCTGATTGGCAGATTGCAATCTTTAGTACCACTTACTTCTAACACAACGATGCCGTAACAATGTAATATTTCTGTGAGACACTTTACAAATACGTTTAATGTTTAGCGAGCGCTCCTAATTCCCCCCACCCTCCCTTAATAACTGCCTCCTTGTAGTGTCTGCGACACTTATAAGTTCTGCACAGCCTCACCATAGACACTGCTCTGCTTACACATCTCCCTCCCCCTCCCCCTGCCTTCTTTTCTCTGCTGATTCTCTTAATTGTTGCAGAAACTGTGCTGACAGGCAGCCAAAGATCCTAGTAAGAGGTCAGGGATGGAACATGTTATAATTTCTGTTCCTTGAGTGACAGGTCTTTCCCTGTAAATGCTGTGATTTCAAAATTATGATTTCTCAGGATCTACAGCCCAGATTTAAATTCTAAAAAAAGTTTTGGAGTAGTGGGATCTTACTGGATCTAAAGGTAACATTTTTGAAAATTCGCCAAGATACCCTTTAACTCCTTATTTGCCCATCTCACCTGACAATGCTGGGAGACTTAACGACAATGGACAGGATGCATTTGGAGAGCGGAGGTAGGTCTGCGATGCTCACGGGAGGGGTTAGTTCACTTAAATCTGTAATCTAATTATAACGGGGGGGGGGGGAAATGAGTGTCATACACAACAATTACACCCTATAATGAGTGAAGATGCAATTACAGTTATACAACACTAGGTGGATCTAAACATTAAACTTATGTTTAAAAAAAAATAAAATAAATAAGAAGCCCCTTAAAGGGTAAGTCCACAAATGAAATGAAATATTGTATGTAGATAAAACCCCAAACCTGCAATTGATAGAAAGCGGAGAGACTAATCTGAAACGCTGCCCAATGTTCTGTAACCCCACTTCCTGGTAAAAAAAACATCTCAGCCAATGACCAGGCGCCCTATGCAGTGTGCAAAATGCATCTTTCTTCCTTGAACTTGATAATGTAGCTGGTCAAACCATTACTTGTCGAGTCTTGTGATACACTTGGTTGCACTTGTACCCCTAGTCGATGTGCCAGTCGTCACACTACAAGATGCTCCAATACAGAGTGAATCTAATATCTTGGCAGGGATCTCTCTCTGCGTACATTTCCAGCACATAAGTGGACAAACCTCCCTGGTCCCACAAGGGATTTCATAGGTGGACAAAGCTCCCCGGTCCCACTAGTAACTATGCAGGTGGAGAGCTCCCCAGTGCCACCAGCCATTTCCTAGGAGGACTAAGGCCGCAATGCAGAGTGCTGGGTCTGGTGCCTTGTACAGTTTTAGGGTTGAACCCATCGCCCTCTAACTTGATGAATTAAAATAAAATCTACCTTACGTAGAGAGTGACTTATTTCAACAACCACAGCGGCCAACAGCGTGGAGAGTGTCCCCCGATGTATCTCTGGGGCAGCCTCACACCAGCACTGAACGATGTGTATGAACTCTCCGAGAGGCCCCTGGATAGATTGCAATAGCTGGGAAAACAATGAACAATCTGGTTTAATGGTCTTTACATGGAGTGAAATTGCCCTATAGAGAGGTTAACTCCTAGTCACACCTGCAGGGCTTCCTCCCGGCGTTTCCGCAAGGTACGTGCGGCAGTCTCTAAACATTTATGGAACACTTTCTGTATAGCGTCCAGTATTTCCTCAGGCACATCGCCGGTCTTCAACATCTTGTGAGCCAGACAAACGTCTGTAATTTCCTTAAGCACCGAGAGCAGCAATGGCAGGCAGTCATGACAATTGTCTAGGAGACGGAGATTAAAGGAGAAGTAGTAGATGAACAAATTAAAGGGGGGACAGTCCTCAAGTTTCAGATGTAAAACATATAGAATATTGGCAGATCAGCAGACCACCACCAAGGGGGTCAGGAAGTCACAATATGAGACCAGAGGAAATCCTCTAGACATGTGTATTACATTGTTAATTTGGGTTTTACTCTGTCCAAGATGGAAAACATTTGGCTAGGAGATGTGGCTTTAGTTCCTGCACACAGATGGCATAACTACCCATGATTCCATTCCTACCTGTTTGTATTACTACCCATGATTCCATTCCTACCTGTTTGTATCTATTAACATAGAGATCTCCCTGTGACCTGTTTCTTCCTTTGTATCCTGTGTATCTCACTGTTTGTATATAGATTGTCTATTAACATAGAGATCTCCCTGTGACCTGTTCTTCCCTTTGTATCCTGGTGTATCTCACTGTTTGTATATAGATTGTCTATATAACATAGAGATCTCCCTGTGACCTGTTCTTCCCTTTGTATCCTGGTGTATCTCACTGTTGTATATAGATTGCCATATTAACATAGAGATCTCCCTTGACCTGTTCTTCCCTTTGTATCCGGTGTATCTCACTGTTTGTATATAGATGTCATTTAACATAGAGATCTCCCTGTGACCTGTTCTTCCTTTGTATCCGGTGTACTCACTGTTTGTATATTATGTCATATTAACATAGAGATCTCCCGTGACCTGTTCTCTCCCTTGTATCCTGGTGTATCTCACTGTTTGTATATAGATTGTCATATTAACATAGAGATCTCCCTGTGACCTGTTCTTCCCTTTGTATCCTGGTGTATCTCACTGTTTGGTATATAGATTGTCTATTAACAGAGATCTCCCTGTGACCTGTTCTTCCCTTTGTATCCTGTGTATCTCACTTTTGTTTTTAATAGATTGTCTATTAACATAGAGATCTCCCTGTGACGTCTTTTCTTCCCTTTGTATCCTGGTGTATCTCACTGTTTGTATATAGATTGTCATATTAACATAGAGATCTCCCTGTGACCTTTCTTCCCTTTGTATCCTGGTGTATCTCACTGTTTGTATATAGATTGTCATATTAACATAAGATCCTCCTGTGACCTGTTCTTCCCTTGTCAGTTGGTATCTCACTGTTGTATATAGATTGTCATATTACCATAGAGATCTCCCGTGACCTGTTCTTCCTTTGTATCCAGGTGTATCTCACTGTTGTATAATTGTCTATTAACATAGAGATCTCCCTGTGACCTGTTCTTCCCTTTGTATCCTGGTGTATCTCACTGTTTGTATATAGATTGTCATATTAACATAGAGATCTCCCTGTGACCTTGTTCTTCCCCTTTGTATCGGGTGTATCTCACTGTTGTATATAGATTGTCATATTAACATAGAGATCTCCCTTGACCTGTTTCTCCCTTTGTATCCTGGTGTATCTCACTGTTTGTATATAGATTGTCATATTAACTAGAGAATCTCCCTTGACCTGTTCTTCCCTTTGTATCCGGGTGTTCTCACTGTTTGTATATAGATTGTCATATTAACATAGAGATCTCCCTGTGACCTGTTCTTCCCTTTGTATCTGGTGTATCTCACTGTTTGTATATAGATTGTCATATTACCATAGAGATCTCCCTGTGACCTGTTCTTCCCTTTGTATCCAGGTGTATCTCACTGTTTGTATATAATTGTCATATTACATAGAGATCTCCCTTGTGACCTGTTCTTCCCTTTGTATCCTGGTATCTCACGTTTGTAATAGATTGTCATATTAACTAGAGATCTCCCTGTGACCTGTTCTTCTTCCCTTTGTATCCGGTGTATCTCACTGTTTGTATATAGATTGTCATATAACATAGAGATCTCCCTGTGACCTGTTCTTCCCTTTGTATCCTGGTGTATCTCACTGTTTGTATATAGATTGTCATATTAACATAGAGATCTCCCTGTGACCTGTTCTTCCCTTTGTATCCGGGTGTTCTCACTGTTTGTATATAGATTGTCATATTAACATAGAGATCTCCCTGTGACCTGTTCTTCCCTTTGTTCCTGGTGTATCTCACTGTTTGTATATAGATTGTCATATTACATAGAGATCTCCCTGTGACCTGTTCTTCCTTTGTATCCTGGTGTATCTCACTGTTTGTATATGATTGTCATATTAACATAGAGATCTCCCTGTGACCTGTTCTTCCCTTTGTATCCTGTTGTATCTCACTGTTTGTATATAGATTGTCATATTAACATAGAGATCTCCCTGTGACCTGTTCTTCCCTTTGTATCCTGGTGTATCTCACTGTTTGTATATAGATTGTCATATTAACATAGAGATCTCCCTTGACCTGTCTTTCTTCCCTTTGTACCTGGTGTATCTCACTGTTTGATATAGATTGTCATATTAACATAGAGATCTCCCTGTGACCTGTTCTCCCTTTGTATCCTGTGTATCTCACTGTTTGTATATGATTGTCATATTAACATAGAGATCTCCCTTGACCTGTTCTCCCTTGGTATCCGGTTTATCTCACTGTTTGTATAGATTGTCTATTACATAGATCTCCCTGTGACCTGTTCCCCCTTTGTATCCTGGTGTATCTCACTGTTTGTATATAGATTGTCATATTAACATAGAGATCTCCCTGTGACCTGTTCTCCCTTTGTATCCTGGTGTATCTCACTGTTTGTATATAGATTGTCATATTAACATAGAGATCTCCCTGTGACCTGTTCTTCCCTTTGTATCCAGGTGTATCTCACTGTTTGTATATAGATTGTCTATTAACATAGAGATCTCCCTGTGACCTGTTCCTCCCTTTGTATCCTGGTGTATCTCACTGTTTGTATATAATTGTCATATTAACATGAGATCTCCCTGTGACCTGTTCTCCCTTTGTATCCTGGTGTATCTCACTGTTTGTATATAGATTGTCATATTACATAGAGATCTCCCTGTGACTGTTCTTCCCTTTGTATCCAGGTGTATCTCACTGTTTGTATATAGATTGTCATATTAACATAGAGATCTCCCTGTGACCTGTCTTCCCTTTTGTACCGGTGTATCTCACGTTTGTATATAGATTGTCATATTAACATAGAGATCTCCCTGTGACCTGTTCTTCCCTTTGTACGTGTGTATCTCACTGTTTGTATATAGATTGTCATATTAACATAGAGATCTCCCTGTGACCTGTTCTTCCCTTTGTATCCTGGTGTATCTCACTGTTTGTATATAGATTGTCATATTAACATAGAGATCTCCCTGTGACCTGTTCTTCCCTTGTATCCTGGTGTATCTCACGGTTTGTAAAGACGTCTTGATGGTTGGACTGGGAGACACTGAATTTCATGCTCAGATTCTTCAAATTACCTTTTCAATATCAATACAAACAGGTAGGAATGGAATCATGGGTAGTTTACAAACAGGTAGGAATGGAATCATGGGTAGTAATACAAACAGGTAGGAATGGAATCATGGGTAGTTATACAACAGGGTAGGAATGGAATCATGGGTAGTTATACAACAGGTAGGAATGGAATCATGGGTAGTTATACAAACAGGTAGGAATGGAAATCATAGGGTAGTAATACAAACAGGTAGGAATGGAATCATGGGTAGTTATACAAACAGGTAGGAATGGAATCATGGGTAGTTATACAAACAGGTAGGAATGGAATCATGGGTAGTTATACAAACAGGTAGGAATGGAATCATGGGTTAGTATACAAACAGGTAGGAAAGGAATCATGGGTAGTTATACAAACAGGTAGGAATGGAATCATGGGTAGTTATACAAACAGGTAGGAATGGAATCATGGGTAGTTATACAAAACAGGTAGGAATGGAATCATGGGTAGTTATATGAACAGGTAGGAATGGAATCATGGGTAGTTATATAAAACAGGTAGGAATGGAATCATGGGTAGTTATACAAACAGTAGGAATGGAATCAGGGTAGTTATACAAACAGGTAGGATGGAATCATGGGTGTATACAAACAGTAGGAATGGAATCATGGGTAGTTATACAAAGAAAGGTAGGAATGGAATCATGGTAGTTATACAAACAGGTAGGAATGGAATCATGGGTAGTTATACAAACAGGTAGGAATGGATCTGGGTAGGTATACAAACAGGTAGGAATGGAATCATGGTAGTTATACAAACTGGTAGGAATGGAATCATGGGTAGTTATACAAACATGGTAGGAATGGAATCATGGGTAGTATACAAACTGGTAGGAATGGAATCATGGGTAGTTATACAAAACGGTAGGAATGGAATCAGGGTAGTTATACAAAATGGTAGGAATGGAATCATGGGTAGTTATTACAAAACGGTAGGAATGGATCATGGGTAGTTATACAAACGGTAGGAATGGAATCAGGGTAGTTATTCAAACAGGTAGGGAATGGAATCATGGGTTAGTTATACAAACAGGTAGGAATGGAATCATGGGTAGTAATACAAACAGGTAGGAATGGAATCATGGGTAGTTATATAACAGGTAGGAATGGAATCATGGGTAGTTATACAAACAGGTAGGAATGAGAATCAGGGTAGTTATACAAACAGTTAGGAATGGAATCATGGGTAGATAATAAATGACAATCTATATACAAACAGTGAGATACACCAGGATACAAAGGGAGGAACAGGTCACAGGGAGATCTCTATGTTAATATGACAATCTATATACAAACAGTGCAGATACACCCAGGATACAAAGGGGAGGAAACAGGTCACAGGGAGATCTCTATGTTAATATGACATCTATATACAAACAGTGAGATACACCAGGATACAAAGGGAAAAAACAGGTCACAGGGAGATCTCTATGGTTAATATGACAATCTATTACAAACGTGAGATACACAGGATACAAAGGGAAGAACAGGTAAGGGAGATCTCTATGTTAATATGACAATTATATACAAAACAGTGAGATACACCTGGATACAAAGGGAAGAACAGGTCACAGGGAGATCTCTATGGTAATATGACAATCATATACAAACAGTGAGATACACCAGGATACAAGGGAAGAACAGGTCACAGGGAGATCTCTATGTTAATATGACAACTATATACAAACAGTGAGAGACACCCTGGATACAAAGGGAAGAACAGGTCAGGGAGATCTCTTGTTAATATGACAATCTATATACAAACAGTGAGATACACCAGGATACAAAGGGAGGAAACGGTCAAGGAGATCTCTATGTTAATATGACAATCTATATACACACAGTGAGATACACCGGATACAAAGGGAAGAACAGGTCACAGGGAGATCTCTATGTTAATATGACAATCTATATACAAACAGTGAGATACACCAGGATACAAAGGGAAGAAACAGGTCACAGGGAGATCTCTATGTTAATAGACAATTATATTACAACGTGAGATACACCTGGATACAAAGGGAAGAACAGGTCACGGGAGATCTCTATGGTTAATATGACAATCTATATACCAACAGTGAGATACCAACTGACACAAGGGAAGAACAGGTCACAGGGGATCTTATGTTAATATGACAATCTATATACAAACAGTGAGATACACCAGGATACAAAGGAGAACAGGTCACAGGGAGATCTCTATGTTAATATGACAATCTTATACAACAGTGAGATACACCGGATACAAAGGGAAGAAAGGTCACAGGGAGATACTCTATGTTAATAGACAATCTATAAACAAAAGTGAGATACACGGATACAAAGGGAAGAACAGGTCACAGGGAGATCTCTCGTTAATAGACAATCTATATACAAACAGTGAGATACACCAGGATACAAAGGGAAGAACAGGTACAGGGAGATCTCTATGTTAATATGACAATCTATATACAAACAGTGAGATACACCAGGATACAAAGGGAAGAGAACAGGTCACGGGAGATCTTATGTTAATATGACATCTATATACAAACAGTGAGACACCAGGATACAAAGGAAGAAACAGGTACAGGGAGATCTCTATGTTAAATGACATCTATATAACAAACAGTGAGATACACCAGGATACAAGGGAAGAACAGGTCAAGGGAGATCTCTATGTTAATATGCAATCATATACAACAGTGAGATACACCAGGATACAAAGGGAAGAACAGGTCACAGGGAGATCTCTATGTTAATATAGACAATCTTATACAAACAGTGAGATACACCAGGATACAAAGGGAAGAACAGGTCACAGGGAGATCTCTATGTTAATAGGACAATCTATATACAAACAGTGAGATACACAGGATACAAAGGAAGAAACAGGTCACAGGGAGATCTCTATGTTTAATAGCAATCTATATACAAACAGTGAGATACACCAGGATACAAAGGGAAGAACAGGTCACAGGGAGATCTCTTGTAATAGGGACAAATTATATCAAACAGTGAGATACACCAGGATACAAAGGGAAGAACAGGTCACAGGGAGATCTCTATGTTAATATGACAATCTATATAC